>MCJB01050275.1:99533-144052 GCA_002018475.1 Nicotiana obtusifolia
GGGGGGGGGGGGGGGGGGCACAGTTAACAGCTAATTTTTGGAAGAAATTTCCACAAGGGTTGGGTACTCAGGTAATTCATAGTACAACTTTCCATCCACAGACCGACGAGAAAGCAGAAATAGACTATTTAGACGCTCAAGATATGTTGCGAGCTTATGTTCTTGACTTCAAAGGCAGATGGGATGATCATTTGCCGCTCGTAGAATTTTCCTACAATAATAGTTATCATGCTAGCATTCAGATGGCACCGTTCGAGGCTCTATATGGTAGGAGATGTAGATCTCCCATTGGATGGTTCGAGATTGGACAAGCAGAGTTGATAGGACCAGACCTTATACATCAGGCTATAAAGAAGGTTAAGATCATTATATAGCGGTTGAAAACTGCCCAGAGTCGTCACAAGTCCTATTCGGATATACGTCGTAGGGATTTGGTGTTCCAAGAGGATGATTAGGTATTCTTGAAGGTTTCCCCCATGAAGTGGGTAATGCGGTTTGGTAAGAAGGGGAAATTGATTCCAAGGTATGTCGAACTGTGCAAAATCATTCCGAGGATCGCTCAGGTGGCTTACAGGTTAGAACTACCTCTAGAGATGTCTTTAGTGCACCCAATATTTCATGTGTCCATGTTGAAGAAGGTGGTTGGAGATATGTCGCTTATTGTTCTGGATAAGACAATAGAGGTTAATGAAGGACTGACTTATGGAGAAATCTCGATTGTCATTCTTGATAGGCATGTCCGGAGGTTGAGAAATAAAGAGATTGCCTCCGTGAAATTGCTATGGCTAAACCAACAAGTTGAGGAGGTCACTTGGGAAGCCTAGGAAGAGATGAAGAAGAAGTATCCTAATTTATTTGAATAGCTATATAATTGTATCCATGTTGTTAAGAGCTAATTCTGCAAATTATGATGTCCCCCCTGTACAGCTTATGTTAAGGATACTCCCTCTTGGTAGTGCAATGTTTATGGCATTGTTGCCGGTGTTGTTTCCGTATTGTTGTACATTGTTGTGTTGTGGTTGTGTTGTTAGGGTTGGTTTCTGGGAATAGGTAATGGGGAGAAAGGTTTTGAGGATGACGGTTGTTGTTTGTGCATGCATGTACATTCATGAGTTGTGGGAAGGTAGTTGAACTCAAATGGGTAAACCTTGGGTTGTGGGATGAAGGAAATCCTCCATAGGAGAAGCTAGAAATAATAATGCCCACCTAGTATTTGATAAAATGCTCAAATGAGCTGGAAACATGAACTCCTCCCTAATTTCTGTTCAATTTTGCCATATCACTAAATAGATCAAAGTTGCTAGGATTTTCAAAACAGTGTAGTGAATTCAGGAAAGCTCAAAGCAAGGTATATTGGCTAAACTCTTCTCTAAGAATTGAACCCCACAATATCCTTGTATGTCCCGTGTTGCTCATTATAAATTGACTATTTCGAATAAGCCTTGTGTCAAAAGATGTATGCGTTCAATTTGTATTCCAAATGTTCTTGTTGAGTTACTAGTTGAGAAGGTGATTAAGCATGGGTTGTGTGTTAATATGTTATGATTTGAAAACGTGATTCTAATGAAAACTAGCATGTCGAATTGTGTACAAAATCAAATGTGCCTAAGACCCTTACTTAGGTTAGTTGCTCAAATGTGTATTTAAATTCTTGAATAGAAATGTTTGTTGTTGACGATCCATGAAGATGTTTGAAAGTGAAACATTAAATATAGATTATGAAATACGGCCAACGTGCCAACTATGACTTTAAATTTGGGGCCATTGGTGCCAATGAAACAAAGAGGCAAGAACAAGATGTTGAAATGAGTTGTGAACCCTTTTAAAAATAAATGCTTTAGGAGTATCATTTAGTCAACTAGGAAGTTTAGGTCTAAATAACCTAACCTCGAAACTACACGTGCCAGTGTAGGAGTGATTGAGGAAAATCCCTGTGTTAATGTTACGAGGTTGTTTCCCCTTATATGGGATGAGAATGATGTACTGAGATGTTTCCCCTTGAATGGAACGAGATTATTGCTAGCGAGATGTGATGTGATGTCGACCCACACGACATTGTGGTGAGATGTCTTAGCCGATCGGGCTAAGATCGGACACCATGCCGTGCACATGGTGATATTGTTAGTGGATGTCTCGGGGTGAGACGACCTAGCCGGTCGGGCTGATATCGGACTCCAATGCTAAAAACACGATGGTGTTTTGGTGCTAAGATCTCCCAACTTAAAATACTTAAACATACTTGAAATTCACCTTTCCCCACTTGACACCTTGATACTGTTTGAGTCTCTATTGATTTCATGTTTTCTTCTCCGTTTACTATTACTCGTTCTATTGAGAGGGCGTTTAGTTTTACATACTAGTACTATTCCATATGTACTAACGTCCCTTTTGCTGGGCGCTGCATCTTCAATGGATAGAGGTGGTTCCATAGCAGATGGTAATGATCAGTGATAGCAGCACACCCTCTCCTCAACTGACTTGGTGAGCCCCACTTCATTTCGGGGTCCTATATCTCTTGTCCTTAGTACATAGCGTTTTGAAGTATAGCCGGGGCCTTATTGCCAGCATTGTCGTAGCACTCTTTTGTTTCTGTTAGAGGCTTCGTAGACATAGTGTGGGTTGTATCAGTTTTTGGGAAGGTTAAACTAAAAGTGTTGTAATCGTATCATACGTTCCACTTTAACTATGATTGTACAATGTTCTATTTTGGAGACTTGTTAATGATGTAACTAGTGGAAATGAACTGGCGTTATTTACATGATATCTTACAATATAATTAATGAATTGTATTCTTCTTTTTATTCATGGGTGAGTTAAGTAGACGGCACTGTGCAGGCTTGCTCGACCGGGGTAACTCTATTGAGTGCCGATCGTGCTCCCCGAGGTAGGGGCGTGACGGTTGGATACCATGAATCAAAGGAACATCCTGGACCCGACACCGAATGAGCATTTCTTCAGGTTCAGCTTCATATTGTATTTCTTCAATATGTTGAAGGTTTCCTGCAAATGTTCCAAATGGTCCTCTGCTCGCAGTGAATTAACTAACATGTCGTCAATGTAAACCTCCATTGATTTTCCTATTTGTTCTTCGAAAATCTAGTTTAGTAGGCGTAGGTAAGTGCCATCGGCATTTTTTTGTCCAAATGGCATTACGTTATAATAACAGGTGCCATATTTAGTGATGAAGGAAGTTTTTCCTTAATCGCCCAAGTCCATCCGGATTTGGTTGTAACCGGAATAGGCGTCGAGAAAGTTGAGTATCTCATGGCTGGCCATCACCTCTATCATGTGATCGATGTTAGGCAGAGGAGAAGAGTCCTTAGGTCATGCCTTGTTCAAGCCTTTGTAATCTACACACATTCTTAATTTATTTCCCCTTTTAGGCACTACCACTACGTTTGCTAACCAATCCAGGTACATAACTTCCCAAATGGAACCAATTTTAAGGAGTTTGGATACCTCGTCTTTGATGTATGCGTGCTTGACTTTTTCTGTTTAATTGAGTGGAACTTCGGGTCTAAGCTCAGCTTGTGAGTAGTTTTATTTCTGGCGGGATCCCCGTCATATCAAGATGGGACCAAGCAAAGTAATCCATGTTAGCTATAAGGAATTCAATGAGCTTTTTCTGAGCTTGGGAGTTAACCCCGTGCCCAGGTATACCTTCCGATCGGGAAAGTGCTCGATCAATATGACTTGCTCCAACTCCTCAACCGTTGACTTCGTGGCATCGGAATCGTCAGGGGCTATGACTGACCTAGGGACCCCGTAATCATCATCATCATTTGTATCCTGCTTCTCGGGTTCGGTAGGAGCGGGTATCGGTGATTGCTATTTGGTTTCTTCCTTCCTAACCGACTCTCGATTCTTAGATGTCGAGAGGGTGGATACCAGGATCACCTCATCGACCGCGAAAATTTCTTTTGCGGACGGCTGTTCTCCATAAACTATTTTGATTCCTCCTAGTGTGGGGAACTTCAATGCCTGGTGCAGTGTCGAGGGTATTGCCATCATGTTGTGAATGCATGGCCTCCCAAACAGAGCATTGTACCTTATATCCCCCTTGATGACATAAAACTTCGTCTCTTAAATGATTCCGGCGGTATTCACTGGCAAGGTTATTTCCTCTTTAGCAGTTTCACATGCCATGTTAAGTTCGTTTAAAACTCGGACTACAAGATATATTTGGTCTAGTAAACCCAGCTGTTCCACGACCCTCGATCTGATGATATTGGCTGACCTACCTAGATCAATTAACACACCCTTAACTCGAGATTTATTTTTGAGCACGAACATCACTAGTGCATCATTATGTGGTTGCACGATGCCCTCAAGGTCCTCATCATTGAACGATAGGGTTCCGTCCGGTATATAATCTCGAGCCTATTTTTCCCTTGTAATGGACACCTCGGTGCGCTTTAGCATCGGCCCTTGGGGTACGTCGACCCCCCAAATGATTATCTTAATGACGTGCTGAGGTTCCTCTCGCTCGATTTGCTTGTTGGAGTCCCTATCCCTGAAGTGACTTTTGGCTCAATTACTTAGGAATTCTCGAAAGTGTCGGTTATTGAATAATCAGCCTACTTCTTTTCTCGGTTATCGGCAGTTATCGGTTCTGTGGTAGGATTGGACTATAATGGTCAAGGCCACTTAGTATCTTTGATGCGTCCGATGGATGATACGATGCCGGAAACATCGACGTTGAAGTTATACTCCGATAACCTTGGTGCCTTCCTAGACCCGATTGGTCTGTCGAAACCGTTTTTGCTCGTGAGTCCCCGGTTATTATGACGTTGACCGCTTCTTTTTTCATTCCTTGCTGGGTTACATCCTGATCTACTGCCCCTTCGATCTCCACTATACGGTTGGTACCCATCTCAACTTGCTCTTGGTTCGTGATCGATGACTCTTTTAGACCTGTCATTAGTTCTAATTAGATACACAGACCTATAGGGGGGCCTGAGCTGATTGTCCTCCACCCTGATTTTCGATTGGTACCTGTAATGGATGTTAGCCCGCGATACGCCGTGTACTCTATCAAATTTTGTTTCAACTACTGCTAAGCCAATGAGCTTTGGAGGTTATGTCCTTAGGTGAATGCTGAACGGCCCAATCATCCGCGACCGGAGGCAAATCCATCTGTTCCATTTGAAACCTCGACACGAATACCCTGAGCATCTCGATATCTCTTTGCAATACTTTGAATAGGTCTGACTTCCCGGTCTCGACCTTGATGGCCCCGATGTGTGCCTTTACAAAGGCATCTGCAAGAATAGAAAAAGAGTCAATAGAATTAGGGGGTAAGTTGTGATACCATATCCTACTCCTTTTGACGATGTTTCTCCCAATTTTTTTAGCATAACAAATTCGATTTCATCATATTCCAAGTCGTTCCCCTCTATGGCGCACGTGTCGGTGGTCATATGTTCATTTGGATCAGTTGTTCCATCATTCTTCGAAATTTCGGGTATACATAACATCTTTGGGATTGGCTTCAGAGCTGTACTTGGAGGGAATTTGTTGGTATCCAGGCCTTTCAGTATCGGCGGTGCTCTTGGGATTTGATCAACCCTAGAGTTATAGGTCTCTACTTTTTTGTCGCTGGCTTCGATTTTCTTTTCTTTCGATTCCACCCGTTTTGTCACTTCCTCAAGCATCTTTATTTTCTCGGGGTTGGTCCCGAGATCAGCTTCACCCGGCATTTCTGTGGGCAGTTCATTTCTGCGAGTGTTTTTCCGGTATGGTTTGGGCTCAACTCTGCTGGGGGCGCGGCTTTGGTTCTGCAACTGGGCTATTGCTGCATGTTGAGCTTGTAACATTTCGAAGATCGCCCACAAGTTGATCATATCACCTTCGCCATCGTGTGTATTCCGGGCTATCGATCAGGCTCCCCCGAGAATGCTGTTTTTGGAGTCGGTAGGCACGTTCACTTCGATCCACATGTGGCTTAGCATAGATCGTGTCCGCGACTGGAACTCTATTAGGATCAACAGGGCGCACGTCGTTGCTGGCACCGCATTGTTGTTCTCGCTATGGTGGCCAGACTCAACATCAACGTTCAAATGGGCAGATTGGAAGTTTGACATATTTAATTTGACCTAAAATTAAAAGCTCAAAGAACAAGTGTAAAATAGAGTGCATTATGAAAATTTGTATCACATTGCCACTATTATCCTTAGCCCCACAATTGGCGCCAAACTGTTTACCCTAAAAAATAGATAATAATTAAATATTATGTGGTCTTAAGGATATACGGATTAATTTAATACAAATGATTAATGTTGTTAGATTAAACAGATAAAGGACGTAATAAATTGTCAAACCAATAAGAAGAGTGATCCCGGAGTCTGTAAAGTCTTAACGAAGTGCCTGCCTCACACTAATGAAGAACTGATGAACAAAAGTACGAATTTTGTGTAACAGAGAGAACAAGAGTATATTGCCTTGATATGCGTGTTACAATATGCTACATGAATAATAAGCTTTCCCTTTATATAGTAGGGGAGTTTTACCCTAAGTACAATTATAAAAAGGGTAAAAATCTTCCATTTCTACGATCACTGATTTTCCGCCGACACGAGTCGAGATTCACGCTGTGATATCCGGTTAGGTACGGATATCATGACCCTTTGTTAATTGTGAGAAGCTGCTTGATAATGCTCCCGAAAGTCTCAATCCTTAAATCGGACTTCGAGAATATGGCCCCGATATCCCCAAGGCCAAGTGTTTGCCTGAGCCCTGATACGAGGGGTTCTTCTTTCTGACTCCGATACATTACTGTCATGTTCTTGCTCCGCTTGTCTCACTGGGAATTCGAGTCATACACCGGGTTTGGTTTTACACGTATATAGAAAATAAAATGCCACTTTATCAACTTAAGCAATTGTACCTTCTCTAAAAGTTTTGAACTTGTGTACTGGGCTCGCTTCCACATGGAAATTGTATCAAGCTTTCTTTGTAACATATGGCTCTCAAGCTTGTAGGAGAACCATGCAAATTAAATTCCTTGACGTTATCTAACTTAAGATCATAGGAAATCAAAAACCCTTTTCTGCTTTGCAAAAGTAGCCGACAATCCTTCCAAATTGCTAATGGGGATTCCATAGGAAGAGGTCTAATTGTGTATTTCTTGATCAAAGAGGCGTATACACCGTGCTCTTTCGTTATCCATATTTTCATTAAATCTTGTGCGGGATCATACTAAGGATTTGGGTCAAGGTAACGAATCATTGTTATAGATTCATTTAGGACCACTAGGCCATAGTGCGGCCCGTTGCAGGAATTGCAAGTATTACGCATATTAATATTATTAAAAGTGTCTGTGCTCATATCAAAACAAAGAATTGTCATTTTGTCCTTGGGTGTTGTTTACCTTTGACTTCAGATAACAATTAAATTTGTACGTGATTTTAAGAACACGTGATTTGGTTTGATACAAATAACGAATAACACAATAGAGATTAAAGTCAGTAAATAAATTGAGAAAAAATGCAAACCACAAGCCTTGAATAGTCATGGCCTTGATTGATTTCTCCAAGATGAACAAATATGAACCAAATGAATAAAGAGATAATAAAAGAAGACTTCTTTTCTATATATTGATAATTGTTTCGTGAGCCCCTTTTACAATTTCATTGGCCCTTTATATAGAGGGGGATAATCTCTTATACAAGGCAAGAATCTGTTTACAAGGTAAAATATCCCTTGATTTACTGATTTCAATGGTCTTGTTGATTGATGCCGTGATTCCCGCCGAGATATTTACATATCACGGGATTCCTGGTCCATTCGTTACGCAGATCTAATAACTTAACTTGGGAAATTTCCCATAATCGAGCTCAACAAATTCATCTCGGGCAGCATGGCTTCGTGTTCTGATTCAATATTGTTCGGTCTCGACCTTTGATCTTTGATAGCTCTACCCTAGTTTATTGAACAGTAGATACGATTGATACCAACCGTATAAACTTGAGCCCGATTTGTCCATATGCAAGCGGTCCGAGTTCGACCCCACACAGATAGTCCCCTCAATTTTTGGAGAGTAATGACGAAAAATGATATGAGCCGCTACTTTTTGATTAGGTTAAATGGAGACATACTTATGACGCGTGGGGCACGGAAGCCGGAGTGTCCCATCAAAATAAACGAATCATCATATTGATAAATGACGGAGTCACTGTGACGTACGTGGTACGCGTCGAAAACGTCTCTTCAGAGACTAACTTAGGACAAACCTCTACAACATTAGTACATGCTAATTAATGCTCCGTCGCTTTGGGACGCAAAGGACCGCTTTTGAAGGGATATAAATACCTTTCTCTGTCTTCACTTTCAGGATTTTACGCTATCTGTGCATTTGAATCATTCTCTTTTTCAAATTCTTTGAGTTCTCTCGCAGGCGATTTCCCTTTTATTCTTATCTCACTCTTGCATCTTTTAACTTTATTATCTCATAATTAACAATGGCGAAACACTCTAAGTCCGTTCCTCAGAGACAGATCCCTTCTTCTTCTCAACCTACTGATGATCCTCAGCCTGTTGATGTTGAGGAAACCATGGTTGAACCTCCTTTGAAGGCGTTCGTACCGATTGGGTGTTCGATCGGTACCTACTTTAAAGTAGATAAGACTTCTTCAGTATCGGCCCGGTGTGAATCGGTCACTAGGTATATTTGTTCGATTACGAACAAAATCCTTGACAAGGTTAAAGAAGATTGTAATTGGATCGGTAAGTGTGTGGTCGTTCATGCACCGGAAGAGGCGATCACCACCCACGTGGAGGGTTATTTGAGTGTTTACACTTATCCCTTCACGTTGGGCCCTTTATACCCCGTTATTGTTGCCTTTTGCAAAAGGGATGAGGTAACGTTGGGTCAGATCCACCCTTCTTTCTAGAGAATAGTCATTCTCTTTCGCTTTTTTGTAAGCAAGATCGACGGGCACCCTTTCACTGTCAATCATCTCCTGCGGTTATACAGTCCTCGACTCTTCCAAGGGGGATTATTAAAACTTGCTCGCCGGGCAAGCAAAGCCCCCTTCTCGAGCATTCATGAGGATAAGGATCGAGGCTGGATGGGCCGATTTGTTCGAGTGAAAACATCGGACCTGATTCCGGCTGGGGACATGCCATTCCCTAAGAAGTGGAACATGAACCACAAGTGTTATCCCATATTTCAACTTGTTCAATGTTTTTCCCTTCATTATTTTACTAACCATTTCCATATGATGTAGCCGTATCTCGTTGCCGGTCGCGATTTCTCACCTGAAGGAATGGGTCAAAAAAGTAGTGTCCCAAAGAACCTATTCGGGACGTACCTGGTGCGAGATCTCGAAGGGCCGATGGGAGGTCGACACCATGGTTAGACCGGTTAAGTTCGAACTTAGCATCATAAGTTATTGATTTCTGATTTGCTTTGCTCTTCGTTTGTAGGTATATCGAAGGACGTTAAATAGAGGCTAGCGTCCCCTGGTATCGACGTTCCCTGCCAGCCCCCTGCTTCAGATCAGGAGAAAGAGAGAAAGAGGAAAGAATCCCCCAGTTCTTCTGAGGCCGAGAGAAGGAGATCGAGGAAAAGGATAGCTCGTAAGCCGAAGATCAGCATTGATGACTGGATTCTTTCCTCGGACTCACTTCATTAGTTGAGAGATGAGTCCGAGGAAGATGAAGATTTCGACTTTTTGGGTAACGAGCCGTCTCGAGCTGAAAGACGGGGAGTCCCCGAGCAGAGAGCCGATGAAACACACCTTCATCGAGTCGAGGCCTCCGAAATGGGGGTAAGAGCTGAGGCTTCTGCCGATGTGAGAGAAGCTTCGTAGGGATCTCGGGTCCCATAGAAATGATAGACTCCCCTTCCTTCTCGGAGTCGACCCTGAACGAGGCCCAAGCCGCAAAAGGCCATTCCCTGGGCAGGAGCCATATACCACAAGGCCCTTTTCGAGGTATCTTTGATGGCGTGGATTCGGCATCTGCTGAGGATACCTTTGGGCTCGGTTACCTAGAAGTACCAAGGAAAAGTCCCTCAATCGTTACGAGCAATGTTTCTTTCGGTTCGAAGTTGGTCGATAGATTTCCTGCTCCGAGTTCAGATCCTGATCGGAAGCGGATCATAACCTTCACCATTCCCGAAGATGCTAGGGTCCTTTCCGCTCCTGTAGGGGTGGCTAGCTATCTTTGGTGTTTGGTGACCAAAGAAGATCAGGCTAAGATGAACGAGGTGGATGTACCCTGCTTATTCAATGAGGATCGGCAGGCATTGAATAAGGTAAGTTTATGATAGGCCTCATCTGGTGTTCACTGTTTTGCACTTTAAAACTTCGACTAACTTCCATATTTCCTTTTGTGTTTGCAGGCCTCAGTGCTTCATCATGAAGCTTTTCTTCGTCAGTGGGAAGAATCGGGGCGTTGCGAGCGACTCGAAGGGGAGATGGTGAGCCTTCGGGCCAAATTGGATTTTGTACGGAGAGATAATTCTGGCTTAGTCGAGCAAATGGGGCAACAACTCAATCAAATAACCTGACTCCGATCCGAGGAAAACGAGGCTAGAGCTGATGCCGATGAGCGGAAAAGCATGATGGATCAGCTGGCGTCGGAAAAAGAGGCCTTCCGTGTCAGTTAGTTTCATCAGAAACTCAACTGACGGAAGCAAAAGGGAGAATCGAGATTCTGACTAAGAGCGCCGATGCACTCCAATCCCAAGTCAGCGTGATCACCTCGAACGAAGATGTTATGGCCAACGAGCTGCATATGGCGAAATTGGAGGCTGCTGCAACCAAAGTTGAGGCCAATGAGCTGGTGGCCCAGTACAAGGCCGATGCCGAGGCTGCTCAAGATCAGTCAAAAGTTTTGGTTGATCACATGAATTGGAAAACTCGCCTGTCCGTCCTCGAGGAGATACATGCTCGGAGCTTTGATCTATCAGCCGAGATCGAGGATGCCAAAAGGATCGAGGCCGAAGCCAAAAAGCAAGCCTTTCCAAAGAAAGATGACTCTGAGAACTCGGAATGAAGCGCCTTCTCATCTCTTGTATTTTTTTTTTGATATTATGTAATGATCTCCCCATCTTTGTAATCATATCTTGTATATATATAAAGGCATTTTTTCCTTTCCTTCTTTTATTGCTGACTTGTTTTAATTCTTTCCTTTAGAACCGATGATTTTTCTCGGTAAATTTTCTGTTCCTCGAACTCAATTTGGACTTGGCCAATTCTAGGGATCTGTCTAAGTAGGTTTTTCTTCCATTTGATTAACTCGGAATGGCCTTAGCCTTGTAAAGATTCGAGGTTCGCTTTAGTAGGTCTTATTCCCCTTCGAGTGTCATTAACTCTGTATGGCCTTAGCCTTTTAAGAATCAGGGTTGGCCTTAGTAGGTCTTATTCCCCTTCGAGTTTCATTAAATCGTTATGGCCTTAGCCTTTTATGAATCGGGGTTAGCCTTAGTAGGTCTTATTCCCCTTCGAGTTTCATTAACTTGGTATGGCCTTATCCTTTTAAGAATCGGGGTTAGCCTTAGTAGGTCTTATTCCCCTTCGACTTTCATTAACTCGGTATGGCCTTAGCCTTTTAAGAATCTGGGTTAGCCTTAGTAGGTTTTATTCCCCTCCGAATGAATTTGATTTTCGGATGAATCCCCGAGTGATGGCAGTATTTAATTGAACAAAGAAAAATCAAAATGGCCCTTGGGCTCGGAGACAGGATATTGGTGCAAGAGATCTTTATTCTTGTGCTTGTATAGTTTATTTAGGGGATAGATCAATCTATTTGGGTACGGTTCTTTTGACCATTTGACCCTTACATTGATTCCTAATGATCTTTGATTTTAGGGATGTTTCCTCGAATTGAAGTAGCCAAGCAGCCTCCTGATTTTTGAGGTCGATTGATGATTAGCACGGAATATTGTTGTCATCGATCTATGATCGGTCTTCAAATCTAATTTAGCATGTTTTACTAGTTGCCTCGTTAAAAACCTTGTCGTAAAATCCAATTTGGGACAAAACCGGTTGAAGGGAAAAAGAGTGCAACGTGTGCTTTCAGTCCTAACATCCCGTACTTTCCGATTCGAGGCTACTTTATTTGATACCTGTGAATGTTAGTTTGTCGATGTAGCATAAAAACAAGTAAAAATGAGGAAAGAAAGATCGTACCTTAACAGAAGTATCGTTTCAAGTGATTTAAGTTCCAGTTATTTGGCAGCTGTTTGCCGTCCATCGTTCCGAGCTTGTATGATCCTTTTCCGGTGATTTTTATGATGGAGTAAGGTCCTTCCCAATTTGGTCCCAATTTCCCTTCATTCGGGTTTCGTGTGTTGGGTGTGACCTTCCTGAGTACTAAATCTCCAATGTTGAAATGTCAAAGATGGGTTCTCCTGTTGTAGTATCTTTCGATCTTTTGCTTTTGAGCAGCTAATCGAATGAGGGCAGCTTCCCTTCTTTCGTCCAATAGTTCCAGATTCGTATTCATAGCCTCGTGGTTCGATTCTTCAATCGCGTAGCGGAACCTGACACTTGGTTCACCGACTTCGACCGGTATCAAAGCTTCAGTACCGTACACCAGGGAAAAGGGAGTGGCTCCGGTGCTAGATTTCTCAGTCGTACGATATGCCCATAGGACATCAGGCAATACCTCTTTCCATTTCCCCTTCGCATCGGTTAACCTTTTTTTTGAGATTTCTAAGTATCATTTTGTTGGTAGATTCGGCTTGTCCATTCCCGCTGGGGTGGTAGGGCATTGATAGGATTCTTTTGATCTTGTTATCTTCGAGGAACATCGTCACTTTGCTGCCGATGAACTGTTTCCCATTGTCACACATGATCTCTGATAGCATCCCAAACCGACATATGATGTGATCCCAAATGAACTCGATTACCTCTTTTTCCCTAACCTTCTCATATGCCTGCGCTTCCACCCATTTGGAGAAATAATCAGTCATAAAAAGAATGAATTGAGCCTTGCCTGGTGTGTAGGGAAGAGGGCCAACGATGTTCATTCCCCATTTCATGAACGTCCATGGTGATAAAACCGAATGCAACATTTCCCCGGGCTGATGGATCATCGGGGCATGTCGTTGACATTCGTTACATTTGCAAATGAACTCCTTCGCGTCCTTCTCCATGTCGATCTAATAATAACTGGCTTTGATTATTTTTCGGACTAGGGGCTCGGCACCGGAATGATTCCCACAAGTTCCTTCGTGGATTTCTCTTAAAATGTATTCGGTGTCACCCGGTCCCAGACATATCGCGTGGGGCCACCGAACGTTCTTCTAAATAGAGTTCCGTCATCGGATAAACAGAATCGAGCCTCATTTGTGCGCAAGGCTCTTGATTCATTTGGGTCCGAGGGGAGTTTTCCGGAGCTGAGGTATTCTATGTATTTGTTCCTCCAATCCCGGGTCAGACTCGTCGTATTGATTTCCGCGTGGCCTTCTTCCACTACCGACCTCATGAGTTGTACGACCTTTTCGGATTCGATCTCATCATCTTCGACCGATGATCCCAAACTGGCGAGGGCATCGGGTTCGCTGTTTTGCTCTCGAGGTATGTGTTGTAAGGTCCATTCTTTGAACCTGTGTAGTGTAACTTGTAGTTTGTCTAAATATCTTTGCATTCATCCTTCTCTGACCTTGAAAGTTCTGTTGACTTGATTCACCACAAGAAGGGAGTCACACTTAGCTTCGATTATTTCCGCTCCCAGGCTTTTGGCTAGTTCTAAACCTGCAATCATGGACTTATATTCTGCTTCATTGTTGGTTAATTTTGCAGTCTTGATAGACTGTCGAATTGTGTTACCGGTTAGGGGCTTTAGCACAATACTAAGCCCCGATCCCTTCGCGTTCGAGGCACCATCTGTGAACAGGGTCCACACTCCCGAAGGAGTCCCCAGTCCGACCAGTAGCTCTCTTTTGATCTCGGGTATTAGGGATGGTGTAAAATCGGCGATGAAATCTACAAACACCTGAGATTTTGGCGGTTCAGGGTCGATATTCAATATCATACCCACTTACTTCGATAGCCCATTTGGCCAATCGGCCAGAGAGCTCGGGCTTATGCATTATGCTTCTTAATGGGTAGGTCGTTACGATGCATATGGGATGACATTGGAAATAAGGCTTTAGTTTCCTAGAGGCACTCAACAAAGCGAGTGCCAGTTTTTCCAAATGTGGGTACCTAGTTTCAGCCTCGCCTAAGGTTTTGCTAACGTAATAAATTGGAAATTGCGTACCTTGTTCTTCTCGAACTAGAACTCTACCTACCGCTACTTCCGAGACCGCAAGGTAAAGGTACAGTCGTTCACTTGTCTTCGGTGTATGTAGCAAGGGCGGGCTAGATCGATGTTGGGTAAAGGGAAAGAATCTTTTGGGCATGCCTTATTCAGATCACTATAATCTACACACGTTAGTTTATTCCCTTTTTTAGGGACCACTACTATGTTCGCTAACCATTCTAGATATTTAACCTCCCGAATGGGCCCTATCTTTAGAAGCTTAGTTACCTCATCCTTGATGAATGTGTGTTTGATCTCGGATTGAGGCCTCCTTTTTTGCTTGACTGGTCGGAACTTCTGATCTACGGTTAGCTTGTGAGTTGTTATCTCCGGTGGTACACCTGTTATATCAAGGTGGGACCAAGCGAAGCAATCTTCGTTAGTTATAAGAAATTGGATAAATTTTGTCCTGAGCTCGGAGCAAAGGCATGAGCCCAAGTATGCCATTCGATCTGGCGAGTCTTCTCGGAGTGAAACTTGCTCGAGTTCCTCAATTTTCGATTTGGTTGCATCGGATTCATCGGGACTGATGAAGGATTTGGGGATTTCGTATTCGTCATCCTCAAGATATACTTGTTCATCTACGTTTGTCGAGGATGATGTCTGTGATTGCTATTTCATCTTGTTCTAGACCGTTTGTGAAAGAACTGCTGGTATTGGTGTTGTTTCTTCCATATCACGAACATTTATTTCGCAGCTGTTTGCTCCCCGTAAACCGTTATAATTCCATCGGGTGATGGGGAATTTCAATACTTGGTGTAGTTTCGAAGGTACAGCTCTCATGTGGTGAATCCATGGTCTCCCGAATAGAGTGTTGTACCTCATGTCTCCACCGATTACACAAAACGTCGTTTCTTGAATGGTTCCAGCAGTGTTTATTGGCAACGTTATCTCGCCCTTGGTTGTTTCACACGCCATGTCGAACCCATAGAGTACTCATACTGTAGGGAAAAATTCGATCCATCAGACCGAGTTGTTCTATAACCCATGATCGGATTATATTGGCCGAACTACCTGGATCGACCAATACGCGCTTTACTTTAATCCTGTGTATAAGCACAGATATTACTAGCGCGTCATTGTGGGGTTGCATAATCCCTTCCGCATCTTCCTCGCTAAAATGTAAGATTCCCTCCATTGCGTAATCTCGAGTGTGTTTTTCCCTAGTGATGGATATCTTGGTGCGCTTCAGCATCGGACCCTGAGGGGCATCTATTCCGCGAATAATCATATTAATCGTGTGATGTGGCTCTTCTTGGTTTGCTTGTTTATTTATATTTCTGTAATGATTCTTCGCTCTGTCGCTCAAAAATTCTCGACGATGTCCGTTTTCGAATAACCTTGCCACCTCCTCTCTTAGTTGTTGGCAATCATCTGTCCTGTGCCCGTGTGTACTGTGATATTTGCATATTAGATTAGGATCCCTTTGGGCCGGATCCCATTGTAACGGTCGAGGCCACTTAGTGTCCTTGATGCGACTGATAGCTGATACGAGAGTAGCCGCATCAACATTGAAATTATATTTCGATAACCGTGGTGCTTCTTGATGACCGGTGGTTCTCTCGAAATTGCCTTTCATTATGAGCCCTCGGTTATTCCGACCTTGATCGATTCCCCTTTCGCGTCTCGGGGAGTTCTGCCTTGCTATAGTGATTTTCCTATCCCCATGATATGGCTGATGCCGATGTCTATTCAGTCTTGGTTCACGATAAATCTCCCTTCGAACCCTTTCATGAGTTCTAACGGGTTTAATAGATCCCAAAGGTGCTCTAAGTTGATCATCTTCGACTCTGATCTTTGATTGGTATCGGTTATGTACATCCGCCCATGTGACGGCTTGATATTCTATCATATTTTCTTTGAGTTGCTGTGAAGCCGTCGAACTTCGAGCGTTGAGCCCTTGGGTGAAGGCGTGAACAACCCAATTGTCAGTGACCGGTGGCAGGTCCATCCGCTCCATCTAAAAATGAGATACAAATTCTCTGAGCATCTCATTATCTTTTTGCCTTACTTTGAACAGGTTCGATTTCCGCGTTTCCACTTTGATAGCACCTGTATGTGCTTTTACAAAGGAATCTGCAAGCATAGTGAAAGAGTCAATGGAATTAGGGGGTAAGTTATGATACCATGTCATGGCCCCCTTTGACAAGGTTTCCCCGAACTTTTTCAAAAGAACGGACTCGATCTCGTCGTCTTCTAAGTCATTTCCTTTTATAGCGCATGTGTATGCGGCACATGCTCGTTTGGATCGGTTATCCCATTGTACTTGGGAATTTCCGGCATGCAAAATTTCTTGGGTATTGGTTTTGGAGCGGCGCTCGATGGGAAAGGTTTCTGTACAAATTTTTTGGAATCCAAACCTTTTAATATCGGGGGTGCTCCGTGGATTTGATCCACCCTGGAATTGTATGATTCCACTTGTTTGTCGTTAGCCTCGATTTTCTTCTCTCTAGACTCGACTCGTCTGGTTAATTCCTCGATCATTCTCATGATCCCAGAGTTTGCCCTCGATCCGCCTTCATTCGGCTCCTCTGCGACTGGCTCATTCTCAGGAATGGTTCCCCGAGAAGGGCCGAGCTCAACTTTGTTTGATATTTGGCTTCGATTTTGTAATTGAGCAATGGCTGCCTGCTGGGCTTGCAACATGTCAAAGATCATTTTGAGGCTGATCCCGTCCCCTTCATCGTTTTGGGGACCCTATGTTGTTGATCGGTGTTCTCTACGAACACTGTTTGACGGACCAGTAGTTCGATCTAAATCGACCGCCACTTGTGAATTAGCGTCGATCGGAACTTCATCACCGGGTGCTATGTTGTTGTTTTCACCTTAATGATCAAATTCATTATCGACGTACAAAGGCACAGATTGTGAATGCGACATAGCTGTACTGTAACCTGAAATCAGAGATACTTCACAGAGCAAGTGTAAAACAATTTGTGTGACAAAAAGTTGTATCAAACGCTCACTATTATCCTTAACCCCACGGTGGGCACCAAACTGTTTACCCTTGGCTTCGGATAACAATTAAATTTGTATGTGGTTTTAAGGACACGTGATTTTGTTTGATACAAATAATGAATAACACAATAGAGATTAAAGTCAGTAAATAAATTAAGAAAAAATGCAAACTACAAGTCTTGAATAGTCTTGGCCTTGATTGATTTCTCCAAGATGAACAAATATGAACCAAACGAATAAAGAGATAATAAAAGCATACTTCTTTTCTATATATTGATAATTGTTTCATGAGCCCCTTTTACAATTACATTGGCCCTTTTATATAGAGGGGGGATAATCTCTTATACAAGGCAAGAATCTGTTTACAAGGTAAAATATCCCTGGATTGACTGATTTCAACGGTCTTGTTGATTGATGCCGTGATTCCCGCCGAGATATTTAAATATCACGGGATTCCCGGTCCATTCGTTACGCAGATCTGATAACTTAACTTGGGACATTTCCCATACTCGAGCTCGACAAACTCATCTCGGGCATCATGGCTTCGTGTTCCGATTCGATATTGTTCGGTCTCGACCTTCGGTCTTTGATAGCTCGATCCCGGTTTATCGAGCAGTAATTACGATTGATACCAACCGTACAAACTCGAATCCGATTTATCCATATGCAAGCGGTCCGAGTTCGACCCATACAAGTGCAATCGCAAGCAAAAGGCAAGCACCTTTGTAAAATACTAGAGAACAAGGCGCCCAATAAACTCTGGGCATTTCTTGATCAACGTGCTCCATTTGTCTCCAAGTATCAGTGCTCGTGTCATAAACCTCAACTTTTACCTCCCTCGTAAATGGATCCCTGTAAGGAGGATCATTGTAAACTTCCGAGATCCTAACAAACTTGTAGTCATTCGCAATTGAGTCGAAGCCTAACCCAATACCATCAACGTAACGGCGGAAACCTTTTGGAACCGCAAAAGGGCAAGGTGGTACCAACCTATAATTTCTTGTAGCAGAATTAAATAAGATTGTGTCAACAATATTTATCAAAGCTATCAAACCTTGGCAAGGGCCAATAAATTGATCATAATTGCTACTAAAGTAATAATCATTTTCACCAAAAAGAAAAGACAAGATTGTTTTATGCTGAAGGGGATCTTCTTGAAAAGAGCGCTTGAAGAGAATGAATTCGTCTTTTGCGTTTGTTGCACAGTTGTGACGAAGGTTGATGAATGTGGAGGATTGCATGAGAATGTACCATGCTTTAGAGATACATTTGAATCACATAAGAGATTTTACCGGAAGCTTCAAAAGTATATATATAATCACATCTTCGTGCAATTTCTTCAGAATTACATGCACCATCTTGGAAATGATGTTTCTCTGTGTAGTAGAAGCTGTAGCGCCTAAATGCAAAGGGATCTTCTATCTCACTTGGCAAAAGATAATTCCTCCTTACATTTTTTTTTTTTTGTTACGAGGGTTTGCAAATACAGCTGTATGCGGTCAAAGTCGGACCCACCTATATGTAGTCAAAATCGGGATCGACCCAATACGGTTAGCATCGAGTTCAACTACTGCTCGATACATCGGGCTCGAAGTGCATAGGATCGAAGATCAAGCCTGAACGTCATCGAACTGGAATACGAAGCCAAAATGTCCAACCTCGAAAATACTGAGCCCATAGAGCTTGACTCCGAAAATGTCCAAGGGTAGATCGTTAAACTTAAAATGACGGAGGACCGAAAAATCTGTGATGGAATAAGCATCACGGTGGGGCTCTCGGCACTGATCAATAGAATCGTTTAACTGGCAAATCAAAAAATATTTTACCTTATATAGAAATTCTTACCTTATATAACGATTTACTGAATGTATGGTCTCCCACTATATAAAGGGAGGATAGAACCATTTATAGGGGCATCACATTTCTACATGAATCATCAATAGAAAGAAAGAAACAGTTTATTGCTCTCTTAAATCCTTTTATTGTTCCAACTCTTGTTATAGTCCGTTTCTGCTCAAGAAGGATTATTCAACGGTCAAGAGTATCTAACTTAGTTGGTTTGCTTTTCTTCTCTATTTATCCTTTAATTTCAATTTTCGCTATACTATTCATCATTTGTATCAAATTAAGCCACATATCCTTAAAATCACGTATAAATTCAATTGTTATCCGAAATTTAGGGTATACAGTTTGGCACCCACCGTGGGGCTGAGGATAATAGTGGATACTTGATACAATTTCTTGTCACACACATTGTTTTACACTTGCTCTTTGAAGTGTCATTGATTTTAGGTACAATACGAAAATGTCAAACTCTCGATAGACACCTCTGCACGTTGATAACGAGTTCGATCACCAATCGATGTCAATTCACAAGTGGCAGTTGATGCAGATCAGCTCACCGGCCCCACAAATAGCTTTCATAGGGAAACTCGATCGATGATGCAATATCCCCAAAATGACAAAGGGGACAGGATCAGTCTCCGGATGATCTTCAAAATGTTGCAAGCCCAATAGGCCACCATAGCTCAGTTACAAAACCGAAGCCAAATCTCAAACAGGATCGAACCCGGCCCTTCCCGGAAAATTACCCATAGAGATAGACCGATTGCAGCAGGGTTGAATGAGGGTGAATCGGGGGTGAACCCCGGAATTATGAAGATGCTCAAAGAACTAACTAAACGAATAGAATCTGGGCAGAAAAAAATCGAGGCAAATAATAAAAAGGTGGAAACTTAAAAGGCCTAAATTCCAAGAAGTTCGTACAAGAACCTTTTCCACCGAGCACGGCTCCGAAACCGATACCCAAGAAATTCGTATGCTAGAAATCCCCAAATACAACGGAACAACCGACACAAACGAGCATGTAACTGCATATACATACGCTATTAAAGGGAACGACCTGGAGGACGACGAGATCGAGTCCGTTCTGTTAAAGAAATTTGGGGAAACCTCGTTGAAATGAGCCATGACATGGTATCACAACTTACCCCCTAATTCTATTGACTCGTTATCTATGCTTGAAGATTCTTTTGTAAAAGCCCACGCAGGCGCCATCAAGGTTGAGACACGAAAATTGGACCTTTTCAAAGTCAGGAAGAAAGATAACGAGATGCTCAGAGAGTTCGTGTCTCAGTTCCGAATGAAACGGATGGATCTACCACCGGTCACTGACGATTGGGCTGTTCAAGCTTTCACTCAAGAGCTCAATGTTCGAAGCTCAGCAGCATCGCAACAACTTAAACAGAACTTAATAGAATACTCTGCTGTCACATGGGCTGATATACATAACCGATACCAGTCAAAGATCAAAGTCAAAGATGATCAGCTCGGATCCCCTTCAGGATCCATTTACCCAGTTAGAACTTACGAAAAAATTCGAAGAGAAACTTATCGCGAACCAAGATCGAATAGAGAGAGACATCGATCGTATTACGGGGACAGAAAAATCGGCGTATCCGGGCTTCATTCCCCAAGACATGAAAGGAGAAACGATCGAGGTCAGAACAACCGGGGCTCATGACCAAAAGCAATTTTGAAAGGCTTATCGGGCATAAAGAAGCACCTCGATTATCGGAGTATAATTTTAATGTTGATGCTGCCACTATCGTATCTGCCAACGATCGTATCAAAGATACTAAATTGCCTCAACCATTGCAATCCGATCCAACTGAAAGGGATACTAATCAGATATGCAAATACCACGGCACTCGCGGTCATAAAACGGAAGATTGCCGACAATTGAGAGACAAAGTAGCCCGGTTACTCGACAATGGTCACCTTCGAGAATTCTTGAGCGACTGAGCAAAAAATCACTTTGGAAATAGGAAAAAACAAACAATCCATGAAGAACCTCAACATACGATCAACATGATTATCGGTGGGGCAGATACCCCTCAAGGTCCGATGCTGAAACACACCAAAATATCCATCACCAGGGAAAAGTGCACTCGGAATTACTCGACGGAGGGACTTTATATTTTAGCAAGGAGGATGCGGAAGGAATTGCACAACCCCACAATAACGCACTGGTAATATCTGTACTCATACACAAAGTTAGAGTAAAATGTGTGTTTATTGATTCAGGTAGCTCGGCTAATATAATCCGATCATGGGTCGTGGAGCAGCTCGGCCTGATGGACCGGATCGTTCCAACAGTCCGAGTACTTAATGGGTTCAATATGGCATGTGAAACCACCAAGGACGAAATAACGTTGTTGATCAATACTGCAGGAACCGTTCGAGAAACAAAATTCTATGTGATTGGAGGGGACATGAGGTACAATGCTCTATTTGGAACACCATGGATCCA
This sequence comes from Nicotiana obtusifolia, assembly GCA_002018475.1. Taxonomy (NCBI): domain Eukaryota; kingdom Viridiplantae; phylum Streptophyta; class Magnoliopsida; order Solanales; family Solanaceae; genus Nicotiana; species Nicotiana obtusifolia. Next base: position 121,060 of record MCJB01050275.1, read on the forward strand.
TGATATGAGGGCTGTACCTTCGACATTACACTAGGTGCTGAAGTTTACAATGCCCAATGGAGAGAAAACGATTTACAGGGAGCAACGCGCTGCGAAGGAGATGTTCGTGGTGGAAGAATGGACACCAACACCAACGGTTCCTAGCAAATGGATCGAGAACAAGACAAAATAGCAACCATAGATATCATTTTCGGCAAAGATGGATAAACAAATAGATGTCGAGGATGATGATTACGGAGTTCCTCGATCTTTCATCACCCCCGATGATTCCTCGATGCCAGCAAATCGATTGTCGAGGAACTAGAACAAGTCACTCTGTGAGAAGACCTTCCCGAACGAAAGGTATACCTAGGCTCGGGGTTAAGCTCCAAGCTCAAGACAAAACTTATCCGTTTCCTTATGACTAACGAAGACTGTTTCGCTTGGTCCCACCTCGATATAACAGGCATACCGTCGGAGATAACCACTCATAAGCTGAGTCTGGATCCGAAGTTCCATCCAGTTAAACAAAAAAGGAGGCCTCAGTCCGACACCAAACATGCATTCATCAAGGATGAGGTAACCAAACTTCTAAAGATAGAGTATATTCGGGAGGTTAAATACCTAGAATGGTTGGTAAACGTAGTAGTAGTCCCTAAAAAAGGTAATAAATTAAGAATGCGTTTAGATTATAAAGACCTAAATAAAGCATGTCTAAATGACTCTTTTCTCTTACCCAACATCGATGGTATGATCGATGCTACCGCTGGCCATGAGACCCTTTGTTTTCTCGATGCATATTCCGGCTACAACCAAATACGGATGGACGGTGATCAGGAAAATACTTCCTTCATCACTAAATATGGCACATACTGTTATAATGTAATGCCATTTGAGTTAAAAAATGCGAGAGCCACATACCAATGCTTAGTAAACCGAATGTTCGAAAAATAACTAAGAAAGAAAATGGAGGTTTATACTGACGACATGTTAGTTAAGTCCCTGCGAGCAGAGGACCATTTAAACCATTTGCAGGAAACATTAAATGTGTTGAAGCAGTACAACATGAAGTTGAACCCGAAAAAGTGTATGGGTTCAGGTAAATTCCTCATATTCATGATCTCGAATCGTGAAATCGAGATCAACCCCAAAAAAATAAAGGCTATCGAGGGCATCACATTCGTGGATAACGTGAAAGCCGAACAAAAGCTGACCGGGAGGATAGCCACTTTGGGGGGATTTATTTCGAGATCGTTCAAGAAAAGCCACCAGTTCTTCGCTCTATTAAAAAAGAAGAACAACTTTTCGTGGACTCTGGAATGCCAACATGCTTTAGAAGAGCTCAAAAGATATTTATCGAGCCCACCGCTGCTTCATACATCGAAGGTGGACGAATAACTGTACCTTTACTTGGCAGCCTCGAAGATAGCAGTAAGCGGAGTCCTAGTCCAAGAAGAACAAGGTAGACAATTTTTGATTTGTTATGTCAGCAGAACCCTAGGCGAACTGAAACTAGGTATCCTCACTTAGAAAAACTGGCGCTCGCTTTGCTATGCGCTTTGAGGAAACTAAAATCGTATTTCCAATGTCACCCCATATGCGTCGTAACAACTTACCCATTAAGAAAAGTGATGCACAAGCTCGAGCTCTCCGGTCGATTGGCCAAATGGGCCATAGAAATAAGTGGGTACGATATTGAATATCGACCTCGAACCGCTATCAAATCTCAGGTGTTGCCGGACTTTGTGGCTGATTTTACACTGTACCTAATACCCGAGGTCGAAAGAGAGTTGTTAACTGGGTCAGGATCTCCTTCAGTAATATGGACCCTTTTTACAGATGGTGCTTCGAACACGAAGGGATCCGGACTTGGCATCGTGTTGAGGCTACCAACTGGTAACACAATTCGACAATCTATTAAGACTGTGAAACTAACTAAACAACGAAGCAGAGTATGAGGCCATGATTGCGGGCTTGGAACTAGCCAAAACCTGGGTGCGGAAGTGATCAAAGCCAAGTGCGACTCCCTACTTGTTGTAAATCAAGTCAATGGAACGTTCGAGGTCAGAGAGGGACGAATGCAAAGATAATTAGACAAACTGCAGGTGATGCTGCATCGGTTCAAGGAATGGACCTTACAACATATAACTCGAGATCAAAACAGCGAGGCCGACGCCCTCGCCAGCTTGGGATCGTCAATCGAAGATGACGAGATCGATTCTGGTAAGGTTGTACAACTCATGAGGTCGGTAGTGGAAGAACGCCACGCTGAAATCAACTCAACGAGTCTAACTTGGGATTGGAGGAACAAGTACATAGAATATCTCAGTTCCGGAAAACTCCCCTCGGATCCGAAAGAGTCGAGGGCCTTGCGTACAAAGGCGGCCCGGTTCAGATTGGCCGATGACGAAACCTTATTCAGTGGAAATTTGATGGCCCACTCACGATATGTCTGGGACTGGTTGACACTGAATACATTTTAAGGGAAGTCCACGAAGGTACTTGCGGGAACCATTCTGGTGCTGAGTCGCTAATGCGAACAATAATCAGGGCCGGTTACTATTGGATCGGTATGGAAAAGGATGCAAAGGAGTTTGTTCGAAAATGTGACGAATGCCAAAGGCACACCTCGATGATCCATCAACCCGGGAGACACTCCACTCAGTCTTATCACTGTGGCCATTCATGAAATGGGGAATGGACATCATTTGCCCTCTTACCTACACACCAGGTAAGGCTTAATTTATACTCTTTATGACTGATTATTTTTTAAATGGGTGACAGTGCAGGCATATTAGAAGGTTAGGGAAAAAGAAGTGATCAAATTCATTTGGGATCACATTATATGTCGATTTGGGATGCCAGCCGAGATCGTATGCGACAAGGGGAAGCAATTCAGCGGTAGAAAAGTGACAAAATTCCTCGAAGATAACAAGATCAAAAGAATCCTATTGATGCCCTACCACCCAAGTGGGAACGGACAAGCCGAATCTACCAACAAAACAATACTTCGAAACCTCAAAAAGAGATTAGCCGATACAAAAGGGAGATGGAAGGAAATATTACCCGAAGTCTTATGGGCATACCGTACGACCAAAAAATCCAGCACCGGGGCCACCCCCTTTTCCCTGGTTTATGGTGTCGAAGCATTGATGCCGGTCGAAGTCGAGGAGCCAAGTGTCAGGTTCCGGTATGCGACAGAGGAATCGAACTACGAAGCTATGAATACGAAGTTAGAACTGTTGGATGAAAGACGTGAAGTTGCCCTCGTTCGACTGGCTGCTCAAAAATAAAGGATCGAAAGGTATTACAACAGAAGGACAAATCTTCGATATTTCAGTATCGGGGACTTAGTACTAAGGAAGGTTACACCAAACACGTGGGACCCAAACGAAAGGAAGCAGGGACCAAACTTGGAAGGGCCTTACTGTATCATTAAAATCACCGAAAAGGGATCCTACAAGCTCGGAACCATAGATGGTAAACAAGTACCAAAATAACTAGAACGTAAGTCACTTAAAAGGATACTACTGCTAAGGTACGATCCTGTTTTTTATTTTATTTGCATCATCGAACTAACATTTACAGGTATCAAGCGAGGTACCCTGAATCGGGGAATACGAGATATTAGGTTTGAAAGCACGCGTTGCACTCTTTTTCCCTTGAACCGATTTTGTCCGAAAAATGGGTTTTACGGCAAGGTTTTTAATGAGGCTACTAGTAAATCGTGCTAACTTAGATTCGAAGGCCGATAACATATCGATGATGACAGTATTTGAAGCCAATCATCAATCGACCCTGAATACTGGGGGGCCACTTTAGCTTGGGAAAATATTTCTAGGATCGAAGGGTCAATGATCATAAGGATTCAATGTAAGGGTCAATCGGTCGAATGAACCGTGCCCAAATAGATTGATCGAACCCTAACACAAATTGAATACATACATGAGCGAGAATAAAGAAAAATCATTATGTACAAACATCTTGCCTCCGATCAAACGAGCCCAAGGGCCACTTTAAATTCTGTTCGAACTACCATTCCCTCACTTGGGGGCTTGTCCGAAAAATAAACTTACTCGAGGGGGGATAAGACCTAATAAGGCGAACCTCGAACCTTAAAGGCTAAGCACATTTGGGGTTAACAATCTTCAAAAGCTAAGGCCGTTTCGATTTAACAAAACTCAAGGGGGGATAAGACCTAATAAGGCAAACCTCGAACCTTAAAGGCTAAGGCCGCTTCGAGTTAACAAACTTTAAAGGCTAAGGCCATTATCGAGTTAACAAAACTCAAGGGGGGATAAGACCTAATAAGGCAAATGCTGAATCTTAAAAGGCTAAGGCTGTTTCGAGTTAGCAGAACTTGAGGGGAAGTAAGACCTACTAAGGAAAACCCCGAACCTTAAAAGGCTAAGGCTGTTTCGAGTTAGAAGAACTCGAGGGGAAGTAAGACTACTAAGGCAAACCCCGAATCTTAAAGGGCTAAGGCTGTTTCGAGTCAATGGAACTCGAGTGGGAGTAAGACATATTAAGGCAAACCCCTAACTCTAAAGGTTAAAGTCATACCGAGTTAGTTACGCTTGGAAGCTAAGGCAATTCAAAGTTGCACAAAAAGAAGAAAACTTTGTGTATATATACATTGGAAATCCTTACTACAAATTCGAGCATCTCGATACACAATTTAAAAAATAGGAAAAGAAAGGAAATGGGCGCCTCATTCTTCGGACCCGCCTGAATCTCGGAATCATCCTCCTCCGGGAAGGCTAATTTTCTGGCTTCGGCCTCGGGTATCTTGGCATCTTCGATCTCCACCGATAAATCCAAGCCTCCAGCGTGAATCTACTCAAGGACGAGCCGGCGAGATTGCCACCTCATATGATCAACCATATTCCTTGATTGATCTTGAGCGGCTTCAGCATTGGCCTTATATTGGGCCACCAGCTCATCGGCCACGGCTTTGACCACGGCAACTTCCGACTTGGCCGTTTTTAGCTCGTTAGCCATAACATCTCGATTTGAGATAACCATGTTGACCCGAGATTGGAGTTGATCTGTACTCCTGGTTAGCTCCTCGATTTTCTCCTTTGCCTCTCCAAGCTGAGCTTCTGCTGAAGATAATTGTTCTTGAAAGGTCTCTTTTTTCGAGGCTAGCCGATCCATCCTGCTCCTCCAGTCATCGGCCTCACCCCTAGCTGTGCTTATCTCAGATCGAAGCTGATTAATCTGATCGAGTTCTTGCTCTATTTGCTCGATCAAGCCAGCATTATCCTTACGAGCTAGATCCAGTTCGGCATGAAGATTCATCATCTCCCCTTCGAGCCATTCATAGCGTCCTGACTCTTCCCGAAATCGGATGAAGGCTTCCTGAAGAAGAACCAAGGTCTACAAGCATAAAGGAGGATGTTATCGTTTATTAAAACTTTAAAGTACAAGACCAGGAACATCGGATAGGGCTTATCAGAAATTACCCGATTCAACGCCTGTTGAGCTTCATCGAATAGGCAGGATGCATTCACTTCATTCATTTTGGCCTGATCTTCCTCGGTCACCAAACACCAAAGATAACTAGCCACACCGACAGGGGCGGAAAGAACCCTAGCATCTTCGGGAATAGTGAAAGATATGGTCCGTTTCCGATCAGGGTAAGCACTCGGCGCAGGAAACCGATCGACCAACTTCGGACCAAAGGAAAGAAGAACAATGAAAAAATTGATAGGTAGGGCCACATTTACGATTCATATTCCATTTCTCAAGAAAAGGCATATCTTCGGCCGGGATCAGGTCTGATGTTTTTACTCGAACAAACCGACCCAACTAGCCCCAATCCCTATCTTCATCGATGCTTGAGAAAGGAGCTTGGCTTGCCCCACGAGCAAGTTTTACCAACACTTCCCGATAGAGTCGGGGACTGTACAGCCGCATAAGATGATCCATGGTAAAAGGATATCCCTCGATCTTGCTTGCAAAAAAATGAAGGAGAATGACTATCCTCCATAAAGAAGGATGAATTTGGCCCAAGGTCACTTCGTACCTTTTGCAAAAAGCAATAATAACCAGGTCCAAAGGGCCCAACGTGAAGGGGAAAGTGTAAACACTCAAAAAACCCTCCACGTGGGTAGTGATCACCTCTTCAGGCGAAGGAACCACCACACACTTGCAAACCCAATTGCAGTCTTCCTTTACTTTATTGATGTGACGACCCGATAAATCGTCTCATGGGTTACTGCTCCGTCTTTCCCAATATATGTATCATTATATTTCATTATCTGTGATTTATGTAATCAAGTTGAGTAAGTTGCATTCGGAGTGAAATCGGTAAGAAATGAGACACTTAGTCTCTTTCAAGGAGGCTTAAGTTGTAAAAAGTCAACTGGATGTTGACTTATGAGTTAGAAGGCTCGGATGTGAATTCCGATGATTCGGTTAGTTTTGGGAGAGGATTTATGACCTAGGAGAGTGATCGGAATTAGTTTTGGAAGTCCCGAGTAGAATTAGGCTTGAATTGGTAAAGTTAGAATTTGGCGATTTCCGGTTGATAGGCGAGATTTTGATCCGAGAGTCGGAATGGAATTCCGAAAGTTGCTGTAGCCTCGATATGTGATTTATGACTTGTGTGGAAAATTTCAGGTCATTCGGACGTGGTTTGGTTGGGTTCGGATCAAAAGAACAATTTAGAAGATTTGGAATCCTTAGGCTTGAATCCGAAGCGAATTTGATAATATGATGTTGATTTTAGCGTTCCGATGGTTGGAACAAGTTTAAATAAGGATATGGAATATGTATTCATGTTTGGTTGAAGTCCCGAGGGTTTCGAATGGATTTTGGATGGTTGATAGAGTTTAACTTGGGCATTTCAAGAAGGTGTCGATGTCGTACCTTCAAGAATAGGTGATATAAAAATATGAAAATGAACTCCAAATTCAGTTTTGTTTTAAGCATTAGATCCGTATCAAAATTTTGGAGCCATAGAAAAAAGAATCGTCCAATTCGGACATCGTATGAGAAAGTAATGCCTATTTTCGTGTCGAGGAAAAATCTGCCGAAAATGGTCAAATCCGCGATCGCGTTTTGATCGCGAATTGACAAAAGCGAATCGCTTTTTTGACACAGAGTGTCGCGAAGTGAGGCAGAAAATGAGGGGAGATCCGCGACCAAAGTGCGAATCGCACATGTGAAGTGCGAACTACTTTTTTGACATTAGGGATCGCGTTTTCGACCCGACAAGGGTGTTTTAACTCGAATTTTAACACTTTGTAAGTAGAACCCAATGCCCATCTTGTTCTATAAGACCCATTTTCGTTACCCACGAAGAGGAACACCTCCAAACACCATAGAATCACCATAAATCAACTTCAAAACCATATTCAAAGGAGATTTTCATGGACAAATTCATAGAGGAAGAGTCTTGGTCATCTTAAACATACTTGGGGCCATAGAACTCGGATTGAAGCGAATCTTGAAGCAAATATTGGGAGATTTTCAAGAGTAATCACGGGGTAAGTGTTCCTAACTAAATTTTTGAGGAATTACCTCAGTTCATCACCGTTTTTAGCAATTAATTGGTGACTTAAGTTGAGAAAATTGTGGAAAAACCCTAAACCTTAGATTTGAGGGTTGGAGGTCGATCCGGTGTCGGAATTCGACAAATTTTATATGGGTGAACTCGTGAGAAGATAAGGAACCCGTTGGAGTGATAATTTCTGAATTTTGAGAAGTGGGCCCGGGGCTCGGGTTTTGCTAATTTCGGGATTTCCTAGTAATTTTGATTATTTTCGCTTGGGCTTTGTCCCCATAGCATAATGTGACGTAATTATTCTGAATTTGAATAGATTCGACGCACGTGGAGGTCAATTCAAAGGGCAAAGGCGTTACGGGCTAAGGATTTAGCCGGTTTGAGGTGAGTAATGATTGTAAATGATGTCCTAAGGGTTTGAAACCCCGGATTGCACATCGTAGTGCTATATTGAGTTGAGACACGCACTCGACGATGAGCGTGGGATTGTTTACTACTGGGGATTGTGACTTGGTCCATCCCGATTGATGATTTTACTATGCAATTGATTGAAACTTACGTGTTATCATCATGATTTGGGCTGATTGCCATATGTGGGCTTTATGCCGGTTATGTGAACCCTTCAGGGGTATTTACTATTGTTCACTAAATCGTATTTGGGCTTCGCGCCGTTTATGTGAACCTTTCAGGGGTAGTCGTAATTGTTTATTAAATCATATTTGGGCTTCGCGCCGTTTATGTGAACCCTTAAGGGGTAGTTGTCACTGTGTACTAAATCATATTTGGGCATCTCACCGGTTATGTGAACCCTTCAGGGGTAGTTGTCATTGTTTACTAAATCATATTTGGGATTCGCGCCGGTTATGTGAACCCTTCAGAGGTATTATTTGGCATCTCGCCGGTTATGTGAACCCTTCAGGGGTATTGGTTATTGTTTACTACATCATATTATTTGGCATCTCGCCGGTTATGTGAACCCTTCAGGGGTATTATTTGGCATCTCGCCGGTTGTGTGAACCCTTCAGGGGTGTTGTTGCTGCATTGATTCATTTCATAAACTCGGTTTTGAAAAGTAAATTTTATTTTCAAATGATTTTTAAATGGATCGGGTGGCACGCCGCCACGAGATGTAGTGTGCATGGATCGGGTGACACGCCGTCACGAGATATTGCGCTAATGAACCCCCCACAGTAAGCGCCGGGTACCCAGGGAACGGGTGGCACGTCCGCCACGATAGTCATGACTCGCATTGCATTGCATTGCATTGCATCGCATTGCATTTTTGGTTGTGTTGGTGTATTTTCCAGTTACCTCACGTTATCTATTGAGATGTTACTTGTTTTTACTGCTCCATCGTGGATTGCTTTGAGTCTTATGTGTTTCTTACTTTCAGTCATTATTTATATTTATTACTCACTGAGTTGGAAGTACTCACATTACTCCCTGCACCATGTGTGCAGATTCAGGCGCTATCGGTTCCACCCCAAGGTATTGACTACTACTATTATCAGGGTGGTGATTCAGAGACTACGAGGTAGCTGTTGGAGTTCGCAGCCCCGTATCTCCTTTATTTTGTCGCTTTCACTTTCTTCAACAATTGTGCCAAAGATATTGTGATAGTTATTTTATTATTAGGATTTCTTTAGTGGCTCATGACTTTGTGACACCCCGATCTGAGGGCTGTAGTCGGGATGGTCTAATATATTTTCCCGCAAATTACTGTTACTTAATCGTACTTATATTATTTTTGTATTGTTAACTGTTTAAATGAGGTTTGGTTTAAATCGGCTGGCCTTGTCTTCATGAGAGGCGCCATCACGACCAGGTTGGGATTTTGGGTCATGACAAAAATCTCCACTTATCGAAGTCTAGGATTCTAACTATGAGAAAATGGGTGAAATCTCGAAATTATAGCATTTCATACACTACAAGTTAGACCCATCGCGATTGCGGGATACACATCGCGATCACGAAGGTTAAAATGACTGTCTACCTGCTGCTCTTCTTCGCGAATGCGAAATACCCCTTCGCGAACACGGTGCCTGATCTACTAATCCTACGCGAACGTGAGCGTAGCTCCGTGAACGTAAAGGCATCCTTTCCTCCTAGAATCACTCCTTCGCGAACGCATCCCAAGCATGCGAACGGGATGCTTCTGCTCCATTCTCTCCGCATATGCGATATCTCTAACGCGAACGTGAAGAGGAAAAATCTCCTGCCAGCTCCCCCTTCTCTAATATTGCGTGACAAGCTCTGCGATCACGAAGCACTGCTACTCATTAGAAAACCAGCAATCTAAACTAAAAGGAAATCACCCCAAACTACCCAAAAACACACCCAAACCCCCTGGGACCCCATCCGATAACACCAACATGTACCAATACCTGATCCAAACTTCTCCAACTGCTAAAAAAACAACGCTAAAATCTATATCACAAATCGACGATCAAAGCACAATTTAAGCTTCTCTTAAGTTCATTAATTTCAAAATTTCAAACCAAGCTTCTGATTCAAGCCTAACCAATCCGGAGTACATCAAAAATTTGTACACAAGTCCCAAGTGACAAAATAAGTCTATTCCAAATTCATGAACTAAAATTGGAATCCAGTATTATAAAAGTCAACCCCGGTCAAACTTAAGAACTCTCAAGACCTCCAAATTGCCAACTTTCAGCAAATAATGCCACATACAAACCTATTGGAACCCTCAAATCACCAATCCGAGGTCGTTTACACAAAACTCAAACCTTGATCAATTCTTACAACTTATGCTTCAAAAATGAGACTAAGTGTCTCAAGTCCCTCTCGAACCATCCCAAAACCAAACAAACCATCACTGCAAGTCTTTAAATAATAAATAGATATACAAGAAGAGTTAAATAGGAAACATGGCTCAAATACACAAAACGACCTGCCGGGTAGTTGCATTCTCCCTCTTTTAAACAAACGTTCGTCCTCGAACGGGTCTAGAATCACACCTGATATGCCAAAAAGATGAGGATATCTACTATGCATATCATGCTCGATCTACCAAGTTCCCTCCTCAACTGGTTGACCTCTCTACTGAACCTTCACTGATACAATATTATTTGACCTCATCTTCTGAACCAACTTATCTAAAATTGCCACCCGCTCATCATCATAAGCCAAATTCTCATCTAATTGCACCGAGCTGAAATTTAACACATCTGAAAAATTCTCATAATACATCTGAAGCATGGAGACATGAAACTCTCCCATATTCCCAAACCTCATCACGCCTTTCATAGGTGAAAATATGAGGAGAACCTTCCTATAAGCATACCTCTTTTGCCTGGACTGCACTGTACGATGCCGCTCCCGAATCGACTTTACCGTTTCAAAAGCATCACAAACCGAATCGGTGCACAAAAACATAGCCTCCCCATGCTCAAACAAACCAACCATAGAACGACATCACCTCCAATATAAGGCCACATACAGAGCCATTTGGGTACTCGATGGGTTGTTGTTATTGTATGCAAACTCTTTGTTTTCCCTGTTCTCACCTACTGAGAATTAACATCTCTACTTACGGTCTCATGTCTGGCTATAAAGAACTTAATTATGAAATATGAAGTTGTTTGGATCTGGTAATCTAAAAACCTGATATATCACAACTAGACACCATGCCACTAGGTTTAAACATGTCACGACATAAAATCTAATTAGTCGTGATGGCACCTAACCTCTCCTGCTAAGTAAGCCAATTAACAATAATCCAATTCAAATAAGATTTACTGAGAAAAAAATAATAAAATAACTGAACTTTTATACAACAACCCAAGGACTGGTAGTACAAATAATGAGCTTCTAAGACTTAGAGTCTACAAAGCTTGTATGAAATAAATTCATCATCTATTCGAGTTATACATAAACATGTTAATAAATCTAAAGCTACCAAGAACAAGAGGTAGCTATAACCGGAACGGAGGTACATCTTCAGTGTCAGTTCCCTCTATTCAGAGCAATGTCAACTCCCAAATTTGCATGCAGGGTGCAGAAGTGTAGTATGAGTACAACCAACCCCATGCAGTAAATAAGTAACAAACCTAACGTTAGGTTGAAAGCAGTGAAGAGCTTGAGAATAATGGTCAAAGTCCAACACCATTAGCCAAGAACAACTCGTAACAATATAATGAAAACAATACAAGTAATAACTCAAAAGATATTATGCTCAGCTCGTACACGGTTACGAAAAAATAGACATGCTTTTCAGGTACAATAGTAAAACCTAAGTCTTTCAGCGAAATCACTAAAATATGAGGGTTATCAGAATGTTGTGATTTTTCCTAACGGATAAGATATTTCATTATCAGCTAACATGAGGAAAGTACATCTTTACGCTTACATATCAATATGCATGTCAAGTTATCAATTATCATATGTCGTATAACATTAGGAATATATATCTCAATGCCTACATGTCAAATGTACATGTCAGATCATGAATGTCATAATATCGTATAACATCAGGAAAAATGCATCTATATGCCGACATGCCAAGTATACATGTCAAATAGATGATTTCACGATAATATTCCCAAATACTCTGACCCTCAACATACTGAAGTTGTCTGTCTCAAATGCGCACTTCGTCATAGACATACAATCACTCAGCACTGTACTGATGCCTAGCTCATAAGCCCCTCATCAAAGCACACGTATGTATATATATATATATATATATATATCATTGTGCATGTGCTAACTGCTGGTATGCTAGACCTCGAAGGCACAGATCCTGCCCAAGCGATAATATAAAGCCTATAAGTGCCTGCTGCGGCGTGCATCCCGATCCACAATAATAAATAAGCCAATAAGGCCTGATGCGGCATACAGCCCGATCCAATATGGCCTGGTGCGGCGTGCAGCCCGATCCAATATGGCCTGGTGCGGCGTGCAGCCCGATCCACAATAACACCCACAACATGGCTCTCAAGCCACCTAAGTTATCAATCTCTCAAGTCATCATAATTTCGTATCACTCAGCCCCAAACTATAATAACATGTGATGTAGTATAAATGATTAACAGAGACTGAGATGTGATATGCAAGTGATGAATCACGACTAAGTATATAATTACAGTTAGAGAAGATTACTCATAATAATTGAAATTGCCTAATTATGCCTCAACTAAATAAGCACATAGCCTAAACATGATTTCTAACATGATTCAAAACTCATATAATAAAAAAATTAGGGAGAAACCATCAATCAAATACCAAAAACGAAGATGGAATCATGGGAAAAAAATCAATACCGAGTAGAAAAAACATAACCCAATCAATGTGGTGTAAATCACCAAAAAAAAATAGCCCGCATCCGAGCTCCACGAATCAAAATATGATAAAACATTTGAAACCTTCGAAATAGAGTACATTATATTCACTACCCAAGGATACTCCTCGTGATCGCGAAAAAATCTTCGCGATCATGGACAACAAGTGCCACTGCAACACAAAAGCTCTACGCGTTCGCGACACTTAACAATGCGAATGCGAAGCATACAGGCGCCCAACCTTCACAAATACATCCAACATTACGCGAACATGTTGAAGAATCCTCCAGCTCCCAGCTCCCACACAGCACTACGCAACCGCGACTCCCCAAACGCGATCAGTAACCAGTCCAAGCTTCTGCAAACGCGTACCTAAGGTCGTATCCGCGATGAACAAACCACCAGTGGCAAAAATATACTTTGCGATCGCAGCTCGACCTTCGCGTCCATGAAGACACCTGAAGCAACAGGTAACAATAGAAACCAACAATATCAACATGGCCCAAAGTGGTCTGAAACCCGTCTAAAACTCCCCCGAGCCCCTCGGGACCACGTCTGAATATACCAACAAGTTCCAAAACACAACAACAACCTTCTTGAGGCCTCAAATCATGTGTACAAAAATCAAATACATGAATCGCACCTCAAATCAAGCTTAATGAACTTTTGAAATTTTAATATCCAAAACTCGTGTCGAACCATATCAAATCAACTCGGAATGACTTCAAATTTTGCACATAAGTCACAAATGACATAGCGAAGCAATTCCAATTCCCTGAACCATATTCCAAAGCCGATATCATTAAGGTAATCTCCCGTCCAAACTTATGAATATTCCTAACCTTCAAATTGCCAACTTTCGCCAAATAGTGTGAAACCTTCTAGAAACGTCCAAATGCAAATCCGCACATGCGCCCAAGTGCAAAATCACAATTCGGACCTAACAGAGTCAAGCAGACAAAAGTCAAACTTGGTAAACTCTTCTAATTTAAGCTTCCTAGTTAAGAATCATTCTTCCAAATCAATCCCGAATCACCTGAAAACCAAAATCACTGATTCACACAAGTCATAACAGATCATATGAAGCTACTTAAGACTTCAAATAACTGAACGAAATTCATATACTCAAAATGACCAGTTGGGTCGTTACAAAATAAAACTAAAACTAACTTTCCATTTATGTTGATGTCTCTAGTGATTTGGATGGCATACTCTTTGGTAAATCTGAATGAAATTATCAGCTTAAGTGTTTAATAAAATGAGGTTTTAGTTGGATGTATTCCTTCGCTAAACTATGCTGAAACTATTAGGGTACCTGTGAACTATTTTTGTGACCTAAACCTACTTAAGGGAGTTCTGAAGCATTGAACCTTTAGTAGAACCACTATAACAAATGCTTGTGCCTATATTCGTATGTTGTTGATGATTCAGATTGTCTGATAACACTTTTGAGCCTGAAGTTATAAGTAATGAAGGATTTCTATGTGCAATCAATTATCAGTGCTTTGTGATCCTGCTTGATTATACCCCAGTACTGACTCTATGCATATTATGATGTCCTATCCTTATACTCCATATTTTGATATGAATCTTTCTATGTTGGAGTTGTGTTTTGAGCTACTCGTGCATTTGTATGATAAGTTGTGGTGTACTGCTTGCCTAAAGTTACTGAAGTTTTGTGTGTCTCAACCTTTGAAAGGTTTATCATGACCCTTTATATCTACGACTTTCATCATGACAATGTGAAATTCCTCTGTGGGCATTTATTTGTGACTAAAATCTTGTTCAGGCTTGGAAAAGCTTCCTTTTTCAATTCCAGAAGTTACGGAGCCTATGTAGAAGAAGCTGTAGAAGAGTACCACCACGGTTTTTGAGGAAGGGTAAAGAATGAATGGTTGAAGATATTTAGGTGTTAGCCAAGTTTTGTGATTGAAGTACTCCTCTCTGCCACAAGCACTACTTGGGGTCCGTGAGACCCTCGTGAACTCTGAAGTGCTAGGGGTAAATAGGAGACTTTATAAATAAAACATGGTTCACCTTAACCCTTTGGTTATTGAACTAAACTAATCTTCATAGGGTTAGCACAAATGAAAATTAAATCGTATCCTTTAGATTTTATTTACTGGTTATGATCTTATCTTATTTGACCTTATATTGCTATACATGATACGCTCAAATTACACTTTAATAAATAGTGTAAGGCGGTCGATGTCAAATATAATAATCCAACAAGGTTGGGGTCGAATCCTACAGGGAATAGGTGTGAAAAGGTTACTTGACTAGTGTGTTACTCGACTAAAGTCGTAATTCTATCAAGTTAACCGTAACAAGAGTATGTATTAATGGTAACAAGAGTATGAATTGAGTTTGGTTTTAGGTGATGGCTAATTGAAATATTGAGAATGTAGATAAATTGATTAAAGAAACCAAGGCTGTTTCCCCATTAATGAAGTGTAATGCTACCGGTGTTAATATGATATATTTCTAATGGAAGGTCCTTTTGATATGCAAATGATGTCTAAATGACTACCCAATATTTTTCAATAGCTAGGCAGTATTTCCTCTTTATGATTTTTCCAAATACAAAAGAGTTGCAATTAAGAACAATCAATTTATGCCAAATAAAACCCACTTATTCCTAAGCGATTTTATTAAACAAGGTTTAAAGCCTTGAGTCTTTGGTATTTACTTCTACCAAATTCTACCCCACTTTCCTAAGCAAAGCAAGAATTTAATGGCACTTGTTAATGTTTGCAACCACCAACAATAAATGAAGAATGATAAGTAAATAAATATCAACCAACCACTATATATATATATTCAATGTTAAACACCCATTAACATCACACCCATTTAGGGTCTACAACCTTAGTATTTAAAGTTAGCTACTTATACTAAAATACAAAAGTAAGAGAATATTAAATGCCATAAAGCTTACAAAGTGAAACATTCTTGACCCAAAAGCTTCCAAAAGAGAGGAATATTAATGCCTTGTATTGTAGCTTTAAAGCCAGACAAAATTAAGCCCACAAAATCCCAATAAATCTATTTATAGAGGGCCAAAAATCGGGACAATAATCAAACAAAATTGCCCTTTCAGGTTGAATATGCGACATCATTTATGTCGCATAACAGACATGCGTTCCGCATTTTTGACATGGCCATCGCAGATTGTAACCCTAGTTTCGCCTTCACCGCATTCATGGTTTGCGGTCCGCATTGTAGAAATGAGACTGCATCTTGCATCGCATTTTCTTCCTTCGATAGACTTCATGTTTAGTTTGCGATTACTTCTGCGGCTCCCAAACAGGTTATTCGATCGCAGATGAGACCGCATTTTTGACGTTGAACTTTGCCTAGAAATCTGTTTTGATCTGCGATCTCGGTGTGAAATATGCGGCTCACATGTGGGTTTTGCGATAGCATATCCACATTTGCGATGCCTTTTTGCTCTTTTCTTGTCTTTTTGTGGCTTTTTGAACTATTTTCCATGCTCTTAGGTCCTTACGCCTCATACACTGCAAAAATACTAAAATTACATAAGTACAAAAGGAAATTGCATTTAAAACAAGCTAAATTCTAAGCAATTAGTATGAAATGTGCCGAAATTCTCCGGCACATCAATACAGTAATTGCTCTTTTGCTTTTCTGTATGCATGTTCAAACTGGGCCTGCTGAGTTTATTTGGAACTCAGGCCCAAGTTCCAAACATGGGCTGCTTTTTCCCGCTCGTTGGAGTCTGCCAGTGATGATTTATATCTCTATGGGCTTGGTTTGCTTGTCTGCCCAAAATTTGTGTCCACCTCTCATTTCCTTTATCTTTTAATTATAGCTATTATTATTTTTTTGCTTCCATATATATATATATATATATATATATATGTATGTATGTATATGTATATGTATATGAGAAACTAACTTTGTTATTGAAATGATTGTGATATCTTGATTTTTTAGGAACCTAGGAAAACCAAGACTTTTAGGTAAAATCAAACCATATTAATAAATTCGCCTCATTTTCGTTACTTTAATACATTTTGAGCAATTACATTTCAGACTAATCATTTAAACAAGCGAAAATTTTTATTTATAGTACAACTAACAACTTCAGTGATTTCAAGCTTTTGGCAGATTCTAAATGAAAACAGAACCTCTCTGAAAAATCATCAAACAAGTTGTGAGCTATTTTCAAGAAATAAAACCAACCATACAATCGTGTTCATAAGAAGTAAGTCTCGATGGGTTTTAAAATACAAGGGTTTCTGCTAAAATGGTTTTCAAAAATAAGGGATATCAAATTTCCAACCTAAGGTACATTTAGGTAACCTCTTGTTTTGCAATTTATAAACTCTCATAAACATACATCAATGTTTTCAAGATAAATATACAACTTTTTTTCAAAACAATGAGCCTTCAGACAAGACTTAGATTTTTTCATGATTCGCACTTAGCAACTTTAGCCACCAACTAAACAGAATATAGATCTTTCTTTCGCAAACCTACCCTAAGTTTAAGCAGCTACCTCAGGTAGATTTTAAGATATTCCTAACACCTTCCCCTTAGAATAACTAGAAACCTTATCCAAATCTCACCGCTTAGCAGACCATTAGAATAATAATTTTTTACAGGTTATAAGTACCCTAATATAACTTCAATATTAGGTGACGGCTCTCTTTCAACTTTTGAAGAATCATTAGTTGTATTTTATTTTGACTGTGCAATATAGGGTGCAACAATATGGTAGCTCTGCTGGGACATAAACTTAGATTTTGACCTTAGTAGACTTAGGCTAGACTTGAACTTGGGGATGTTTGTTATATTCTGCTTTCATTGTGTTTAACATGCAAATATGTGTTATCGTTTTATTCTAATTGTTTACACTTTACGTGACTTTATAACCTGCTAATATGTGTTTATCTATCTACTTTAATACTCATAACTACATGTTAATAATTTAGACATTCTCATCACATTTTCCCTATCATGTCTTGGCCATAAACAATCACACACAATGGCACGTGGGATTGTCTTTTCACCCCTCCGAACTATAACGGCCCGAGCTGTCATTTTAAGCTTTAACATTTCTTTTAGTAGTTCGAGGTCTAGAATGGCAACATATTATGTCTTATCACTTGCGTGTATGGTCAAATTTCATTTTAGGATGTCTTGTGATTAGTTTGGATGAGTGATTCTTATTTTAGAAGCTTTAGCTGGAAATGTTGATTCCGGTTTGACTTTTACAAAAATAACCCCGGAATGGTGTTTTAATGGCTCCAATAGATTCATACTGTGATTTTAAACTTGGGCATATGCTCAGAATTGAATTCAGAGACCCCTAGGTTAATTTGGCATATTCTACCGAAAGTTGACAATTTGAAAGCTTAGACATTTCTTAGGTTTGACCATGGATTGACTTTATAGCTATCGTGTTGAGATTTTTGTATTGGGACTTGGAATAGGTCTATTTTGTTATTTGGATTTGTCTGCAATGTTTGACGTCATTCCGAGTTGATTTGATAGGAATCAAACGCGGGATTATGTTTTCAGAAGTTATTGAGTTTCATTGTAAATTTCATGAGTTTTGATTTCCAGTTCGTGGTTCCGGATGTTATTTTGGTGTTTTGATCATGAAAGTGAGTTTGTATGATATTTTTAGACTTGTGTTGATTTTTTGTGTGGAGCCCCGAGGGTTGGGGTGAGTTTTGGATGCATTTTGGAGTGTTTGGAAGAGTTTTAATTTTGCTGGATTTTTATCAGGTGCTTCAAGTCTTGCGTGCTAGATTTTGTTCGCATTTGCAAGGTGAGAGTCACATTTGCGAAGTTAACTAGGGTATGTCATGTTTGCATTTGCAAATAGATTGTTCTCTTTTGCGATGGGGGCCTGAGCTATGCTTGCTCGCATTTGCGGTCATGATGGCCGCTTTTATGAAGTGTTCATCATTTACATTTGTAAATATATTGTCACATTTGCGACATTAGCAGGACTGTGATGGATGTTGCTTTTTCGATCATTCTTCTTTTTTGTGGGGTTCGCATTTGCGAACCCCAGGTTGCATTTGCGGCACATGCGCCTGAGCATAAGGGATGGAAATCAAGATTTTGCCTCATTTCTCTCGTTTAAAAAACCTAGACTCGATAGGATGTGATTTGGATAGGGAATTTCACCTACAATCATTTATTCAGTAGCATTAATCAACTTTTAACTATATTTCATCACTATATATGTGATTTAACATCAAAATTTTGATAATCAAAGTGAAATTTTGGGAAATTTTGTCTATCTTTTAGAAATGAATGTTTGGGATTTGAGAGTTGAATTGGACTCAGATTTTGATACAAAACAAATATATATACTCCTGGGGTTATGGGTAGTCAAAACCCGTGTTTTGATCGGGTGGGCCCGGGGTTAACTTGTTGAGGAATTGTACAAAGATCACAGCATTACTTATTGTGATTGGCTTCTCTTACATTATGTGATGTTATTAGCTCAATTTTGGTTAGGTTTGAGCCGAGCGGAGATGAATGGTAAAGGAAAAGCTATTTTTGAGTGTTGATTTGACCTAGTTAAGATATGTATCTTGCCTAACTATTTGTTGGAGAACTACCTCATAGGGATTGGTTTAATTGTACTGTTTGAGTTATGTGAATGATGTGTACACAAGGTGACGAGTGTGTACACAGCCTAATATGTATAAATTGACCGGTTTAGACCCCTATTTTCTTTCATGCATCTAATTGAAGTTGTCATATCATGTTATACTTTCCATTGATAAGTTTATTCTTACATGCTATAATTGAAATTGTTAGTACATGCCCTATCTGTTATTTTCAAGGTTACTCATATATTCCCTAATTGAAGTTGTACCTCTTTAATTGTCATGCTACCTCTATCATTGTCTAGTTCTTCTTAATTGAAGTTCATTTCATGTTACCCCTTTTATTGCTGATATATCCTTATTTGATGTCATTATTACATGTTATCTCTTTCATTGTTGAGTTTATTCTTCTATTTTGTTGTGTTGTTTTAATTATTGTGTTAATCTACTTACCGTATCTATTGTTGCGGCATTGGTATTGGTATTTTTGTTATGAAAATGTTGTGGCAGGCAAGTGTGGTGCGAATTGTTATGTTATGGCACATATCGAATTGTCAAAGGATTGTCGGGGTGCTTGCACGTGAGTTGTCCATGCTATTGTTATTGTTAATATTTGCACATGTGGCGAGTCAAGGCGCCTATATATGTTGGGTTTTGCGCATGTGGCAAGACAAGGCGGGTTAATTATTGAAGCACATGTGGCAAGACAAGGCGGATATTTAATTTATTGTTGCACACGTGGCGAGACAAGGTCGAATATTTTGAGGACGGCTCGGGGGCATCATTATTGATGATATTTGTGTGGTGCTGTGACCTTCTGGTGTTTGTCTGTTATTTCCAATGTGCTACTCAGTGTCTCTGATTTCACCTGTTGACTAGAGTAGTGATAGTACACTTGCACAAGCATACACTGTAACATGTCACCTATATTAATCCAAGGGTATGGATCTTGATGTTTATTGATCATATACATGTATTATTGTATGCATGCTTTCTGTGTGTGGATTGGATGAGTGGCACGTGAATTGTCCGTGTGGATATGAGATATTATTACTATTGGCACGTGAGTCATCCATGCAGATCTGCACTATTATTTGTAGTGGCGCATGAGTTGTCCGTGCAGTTGTGATTGATAATGTGGGCACAAGGTGCCATGTGATTATGATTTCTTGTTATGGGACTCGTAATTTACGATTATGCGGTGTGGTGCCTCAGGATGAGTCTTGCGTAAACCTTGTGGTAGAACGGTTGATTATTTGGTTGTCATTTGTTTCATTAACTGGTATCGCTAGCACTTTAACTATGTTCTGATTATTTGTTGCATTATCACCTATTTACTTCTCGTGGCTACTTGTCGTTTCCATTTTTCCATTGCTAGCATTTTATTTTTGTTCTTTCTATGTTTAGTTGTACGTTGATATTTGTTCCTCTTTTAGCTTTATATTGCAAGTGCACAAATGATATTGTATAGTAGGTGTCTTGACTTGAACCTTCTCACTACTCTACCGAGGTTACTTTTTGTAACGACCTGGCTGATCAATTTGAGTATTTTAGCACCGATCCCTTATGTATTGCCTTCTCTATGTTGTATTATGGATAGGTGATTTGCCGAGGGTGTTTGGTTTGGGTTTCGGGCGACTTTTAGAGTGAAATAGGATATATAATCCCTAAGTTGGAGCTTTAAGTTGAAAGAGTTGATCGTAGTTTGAATTTTCTGTAGACGACTTAGGAATGGATTTGTGACGGTTCGAATAGCTCCTTATGGTGATTTAGGACTTAGGAGCATGTCCGGATGTCGATTTAGAGGTCCGTAGGTCATGTCGGCGTGAATTGGCAAAAGATAGAAAGTTGAAGGTTTGGAAGGTTGGAAAGTTTAACCGGGAGTTGACTTTATTGATATCGGGGGTCAGATTTTGATTTCAGAAGTTGGAACTGATCCGTGATATCATTTATCACTTGAGTGCAAAATTTGAGTTCAATCGGAGTTTTTTCGCTATGAATTGACATTAGTTTCCGAATTTGAGAGTTCATAGTTTTATAGGCTGGAATTGGGGTTGCGATTCATAGAATCGATGTTAATTTATGTGATTTTTGGCCACGATTACGTCTGCTATGTGTTTTAGAACTTGTTGTTATATTCGGACGGGGCACCGGGGAGCTTGGGTGTGATTCGGATCGAATCCGGAACAATTTGGACTTAATCTCATTGCTGAAGTTGGGGCGTGTCTGGTGCAATCGCACCTATGCAACATTGGCCGCAGGTGCGGACTCTCAAATGCGAGGGATTGATTGTAGAAGAAAATGAAGGCCTGCGCAGTTGGGACCGCACATGTAGTCAGAGTTCCCAAGAACCGATTGAGGGGGCACAGAAGCAGTAAGGCTAGCAAAGCTTGGGGTCGCAGAAGCAGATCCCCTTCCGCAGGAGCGAGGACGAAGATGTGCATTTTCCCATATATGCAGAATATCTTATTGTTGAAATTGGTATTGACTTATAAAGGTCGTGATTCACATTGAGGCAAAGTGTTAATTTGTGAAATACTATTCCGTTAAGTTATTCACTTGTGTTTGTTATTATAAAGAATCTTTTGAACACTGTGGTTGAGCCACAGGCTCTTTGTTGTGAAAACCATGTTATTGTTCATTTCTTTGGCAAGTTGTGATATTGATCGCATGCGGTGGTATAAGGTTTTGTGGTTAAAACGCATGTGGTGAGATAAGGTGGGCTTGATTCGTGTGGCTAGTAGGGGAACTACTAGAAGCCATGCGGTGTGATAAGGCAGACTAAAGCACGAGATACTATTTGGAAAATAATTATTAAAACTAAATGCAAAGCTCCCGCGGTGATAAAAGGAATGATTGTGAATTATTCTTGTGATTTGAGACTATGAGGCGGTACCTCGGTAGGGACTCTTGTTGGTACTTCTCTACTACTTCACTTATGTTTGGTTGTCTGTTCCCTTGTCTTAACATTTCTTGTTTTCTTCCGTGACGCATTATTTGCCTTGATTCTGTGTAGTTAATGTTGTCTTATTCCTTTGTGGTTTCACTTATGTTATTATTACCATTGCACCCTTAAATTATTGGTCATGTTTCTTATTTTATCCAGTAGGGCCTTGACCTGACCTCGTCACTACTCAACCGAGGTTAGGCTTGGCATTACGCTTTTGCACATCTTTTTGGGAAGATCCAGGTACCTCCTACCAGTCCAGGCATCAGTGAGTTGAGTTCATCCTCTGAGACTTAAAGGTACAGTTGCCTGTGTCTGCAGGCTTCTGCGTCGTCCTCTAGCTACTCTTATATTTCATTCTTTTATTAGATACACTAGGTTTTGGGGTAAATTGTATTTTTTGAGCAACAATGTTTATTTTATATAGATTTTGAGTATTTAAGAGTTTGTTTGATATTTCAATTATATTCAGCGTGTATATTAGGATTACATAATCTTAGATACTATGTGCCATCACGACATCCTACCGAGGGAATTGAGGTCGTGACAAGTTGGTATCAGAGCTTAGGTTCATAGGTGTTATTAGTCACAAGCAGGTTTAGTAGAGTCTCACGGTTTTGTACGGAGACGTCTGTGCTTATCTTCGGGAGGCTATGGAACT
>MCJB01050275.1:144072-189612 GCA_002018475.1 Nicotiana obtusifolia
TGTCGACTTCGGAATTCTAAATATCTGTCTTTCTATTTTCTCACAAATGATGAGGACACGCACTGTGGATCTGATGATCAGACACTCGCGCTCCCTACTAGAGCCACGAGAGGATGGCGCCGGTGTAGAGGCCTAGTTTTGGCACGTGGTGTAGCCAGAGCACTGATCTAAGATCCTACAAAGGAGAAACCAGTAGCTGTAGTTGCAGGGCAAACATCTGATGCACTTGTACTGCCCCTCCACTTCAGGAGACCCTCGCCCAGCTTTTGAGCATGTTAGGCACTCTAGCTCAAGCAAGGCTAATACAACTTGCTCCTGCCACATCTCATGTGGGGGGAGGAGTACATACTCCTACCACCCATACCCTAGAGTAGCGAGTCTAGGTTGACAGAGTCCTAGAGGTCGTACTAGTGCAGCCGGTCGTTCCAATTCAACCTGAGGCTAGGGCAGCAGCTTTTGAGTGGGAGCAGCTCAGGCTTGAGAGGTACTAGAAGTACCGCCCTCCTATGTTTAGCGATTTGGCTTCAGAGGATTCCCAGGGTTCTCTGGAGGAGTGCCACCTTATTCTCCGTACTATGAGTATTGTGGAGTCGAGTGGGGGTTGCTTTCACTACGTTCCAGCTTATCAGTAGTGGCGAGCGTATGAGTTCGGTAGCCCGGCCGAGGCAACTTCACTTGAATTTGATGTTTAATCTAAGATATATTAAAGAAATATAGTTGAAAATTGGTTAGAATCACCTAGCCAATGTTTGTAGGTGAATTTCTCTCTCCAAATCGCCTCAACCAAGATTAGGGTTCTAAAATTGAGAAATGTGATGAAATCCTAACCTCCCAACCCTTATGACCAGCTACAGATATCACATTTAAAACACAAGGTTTACATTTGCGAACCCTCGCAATTGCGAAACAAGGATCATATTTGCAAACCCTAACAACCAGGTTCATTGCATGGTTTCCATAATACAGAGATCAATGACGAACAATCTTCCTAACATACTTAGCAAGGTTCATTGCATTGTTTCCTTAGTTACCGAATCTATACAGAGAACACACAAGGGTTATTCAATTATAACTACATAAGCAGGATGCCAATAAGAATCAACGGGTCAACACGAAGGTAGGAACTAAACCAAATAGCACTACAAATTTAAAGATGATTTGGTGTTAGCAAGTGTTAACAGTGTTCTCAATAAGAGCTTAAGTAATTTTAGAACTAGTTACTTAATTAGCATGTTACATATAACATAGGATAAAGCCTTAACAGAGTGTCAAAATAATAGCTTTACACAGATTGCTGTATATATAGAACAAGTAGGTTATCATATTTATCGTTTAAGACTGTTAAAGCAGAAAGTATGAATGCAAGTCATAAACACACAAGGAATTCACTTATAAGGCCAATATTAGGTCATAAGTAAGAGGGTAAAATAATCTAGAGGTGCAGAAATATAAAGATAAGTTTAGGAGCATGATTTCCATTAGCTTAGCTTCCCTAACATTTCTATTTAACTAATAGAGGTAAACTACATAAAATCATCACAAAGATTTACTTAACTTAATCACAGAGATTTAGTGAGTTAAATCATCAGAATACTACGCAGTTGGAGTCATTTTTACTAATTGAATCAACTAAGATATGGTTCAATTACACAAATTCAATAACAGCATCAGTATAGCACATCTTAACAAGAAAGTGTCTAAGTTAAAGTGAAAGTAGCATACAAAGACTGGTCATTACAAACACAATTTCATACCATCAACAGCAAACATAAACGATAGAAAATCAGCTAAGAAATCATTAGAACACAGAACCATACGACTAACTCAAAGTAAAAGAGAGCGGTCATGAGGCACTGAACTTCTGCAGGGAAGCAAACCAAGTAGATACAATTCAACAGACGTTCAAGGATCCAAACTCAAGTCCAACAATAGCTGAACTCACATCGTAGAAAGAAAGAGAAAGGAAACAGAAAAATCAGAGAGTATTATTGGACTAGTGAGAAAAACCTCAAATTTTAATCCTTTTATTTTCTTTTCTTTTCTTTTGTATTTTTTATAATATTAGATATATGTTAGGTGAAGACATTTAATGCCCCTTTTATAGTGGCATTCAAGCCTTAGGTTCCGGCTAATTTGAAATTGGTAGTAGAATATGACGACACTCGAGTGATGATTGCAAATAGAGGTGCAATTGGAGAAGAACAAAGAGAAAAAGTAACATGGATTTACCTGGGCTCGAGGAGATGGCCATCGAAGGCGAAGAACCATCAGAAAAATCCCCAACGTCCAGAGGTTACTATGTTTGACCTCTAGGCAAAGAATATGATAATGGAGTAGAAGACACGGTCATGCATGCCATGGATATGGAAGAACGATAGGAGAACAGATGGTTCAAATTAGCACGATTTAGGTCTAGGGTTTAGATTAGGGCTTTTGATGTCTGGTTATAAAAATGGAAGTATTGGCAGGAATCGCGGATGTAGGGGGACATATTGAGTGATTTGGGGTTTGCATCTATAACCTTGCACAAATTTGTGCAAGAATTTCTGATTGACAGGGTTGATGGGGATGAGAGAAAAGAGAGGGAATTGGAAAAAAGAGGCAGCTGGGTGGGGTTGCGAATGAGTGAGGGTTTCTGCGTCTCTAAGGCTTAAAGTGCATGAATGAATCTGGGCCGTTAGATCGCTCAATCAATGACCCTGGTATTTCAGAGTATAAAATTAAAGAAAGTACTATTATGAGAAAAAGGGACGTTCATTGGATCTTTGTGATATAACAATTTGAATGAGATCAAGGGCTTTGAAATAACAGGAAAAAAAAAGATTAATTATGGACTTTGATACGTTGATTAAACGGTCTCGATTCATTTGTGCTTCCTTTGTGAGTATAAAAGATGAGTGATGTGTCATATCTTAATTGGATGAGATGTAATGGCATGAATTTCCAACATGGGATAGAGGATGTGGGTCTGGACTGGGTCAAGGTTTTTGGGCTTGTGTTTTTCGGGCCAAAATAGTTGAAATGGCCTTTAACACATAGCCACATTGAGTTTAATTGGTTAATTGCAATTGTAGCCTTTTCAACTTTTAACCCCTTTTAAAATTTAATTAGTCATGCTTAATTAATTGTAATAAAAATATAATTATATATAATCATCAAATAATTAATTAACCATTGCAATAACATTTTATTTATTCAATTATGAAACTAATTTTGGCTAATTAAAGACTAATTCAATGAATTAATTGTAAAACTTGTTTACTAAATTATAAAGGTTATTTTAATAGTTCAGAATACCAAGAGTAATTTATTTAATAATGCAAGGCCCCGTAAAAGTTTGCCAAGTGATTCAAGTTTTGTGGTGCCAAGGTAGGGTGATTTCGGATTCAAGTTTTGGGTTGAAGAATGCATTGCGGAGTTGATGTAAATTTTTGGCAATAGAAAGCAATTATGCGGTCAATTTTGCGACCGCAGAACCACTCTGCGGGGCGCATACCCGTCGTAGCGTTAAACAGAAAAACGGTTGAATTTTTAAGGTCCACCGTGTGATCTCAAACCTGTTCGCGGTTCGTACATATGTCACAGAGTTACCATAATTTTGTTGGGCGACTCTGCGGTTCTTTCTGCGGCTGCATGAGTGGTTTGCGGACCGCAAACTTGTCGCAGACCGATCCAGACCAGCCCAATTCTTGGCATCATTTTTGTGTCCTATTTTGTGGGCCACATATCTGTTATGCGGTCCATTCTGTGACCGAAGACCTGAGTTCTGAAGGTCTATTTTTCTATTTTTATAACTCGACCCCATTCTGATAAATAGCCTTAGGGGCTCATTTTGAAACGAATGTCTACTAATTTAGAGAGAGGTAAGAGTATTTTAGAGAGAGAAAGGGAAGGCCTAACATTCTAAG
The DNA here is from genome assembly GCA_002018475.1 of Nicotiana obtusifolia. Taxonomy (NCBI): domain Eukaryota; kingdom Viridiplantae; phylum Streptophyta; class Magnoliopsida; order Solanales; family Solanaceae; genus Nicotiana; species Nicotiana obtusifolia. Next base: position 147,981 of record MCJB01050275.1, read on the forward strand.
CACCCATTCTTGCACCAATCTTCAAGAATCAATGAAGCTACTCACTAGACCACCAACTATCCGAGTAAGTTCTTGTCCTATACCACACATGCAAGTTATTTTAAGGTCTAAGTATATATTGGGGGTTGGAAATAGGCTATGCATGTGACAATAGGTTGTAGTATGTGGAATTAATGAACCATTTTGGTTAGTTTCTTATTGAAATTGGTTGAGGGAGGAATGGATTACCATTTTATAGCTTTATAGTCTATTTTGCATACTAGGTGTTTGACAAAATTCTTAAGAGAGTTATACCATGAGAATACGTCTAATTATTATCTGATTTTCACCATCTTCCTATAGATTGTTATTGCTAGAAGTGTTGGGACATTATAGTAACTGAAGGAAAGCTCAAACGAGGTATGTTGGCTAAACTACACTCTTAGAATTGAATTCCATGATGTTCCCGTAAGTTTCAAGTATGGTTGGCTCATGTTCCTTATTCCCATATTCCGAGTTTCTCCTAATAAACTGAACTGTCCCGAGTAAGCAAGTGTCAAGAATTATGTATTAAAAATGTGTTATGAATGTTCCTATCACATTATGATGTCCTTCGGAAATGTGTTCAAGAATGATATGTGTATTAAAAAGCTTATGGCTTGAGTCATGTTTCAAATGAAAGTCCATTATGCTTATCTTGGAAAGCGTACTCAATGCGTTTAAAACTCCTATTGCTCATACGTATACTTAAAGTCCTGATTTTAAATGTCTTGTTGTTAGATCTATAAAGATGCTTGAAAGTGAAAGAAGTGAGTTGGAGATACAAAGTGTGGCCAACGTGCCAGGAATGAAAGTTATACTTGTGGTCAATGGTGCCGATGAAACGAATTGATGTGGGAAAGGTTATGAATTGAGCCTTGATTTTACCGTTCCAAGTTGACTTCAAAAATAGAATTTGCCTTAAAACATATATACCCAAGTCATGCCCAAATGTGGTTGTTTTAACTAATGCTATGCTTTGAAAGTATTTCCAATGTGTTTGGAGCTCTTATATCTTCATGAGTTGAAACGGAGTATTGCCTTTTTTGGGAAAAGGTATTTTAAGAATATGTGGTGTATCTCTCGTTTATGGTTTTGACTCGTGCTTCAATAGTCATTTTTGCTCCATTCTTTGGAAAGGAATATATTGTGTTCAAAGCTTTCACTACCAATGAACCTAAAGTTGTGATTACACCTCCACCCACATATGTTGGGGTGAGGCGGTAGGGCCACTCTGTGTAGAGATTGTGGTATAGTGATACACCTCCACCCGCATATACTGGGGTGAGGCAGCAGGGCCACTTTGTGTAAAGATTATGGTAATGTGATTACACCTCCAACCGCATATATTGGGGTGAGGTGGCATGGCCGCTTTGTGTAGAGATTGTTGTGTTGTAAATGTAATTTGGTTGTCTCTGGTGAGACGGCTTAGCCGAACAGGCTGAGGTCGGACTCCGTACTAAAAATAAAACATGGTAGTATATCAGATATCGGAGCTAATGATATCCCAACCAAAAATATATATATTATTTTCGTATTTTAAAAGTTGCTATGTTTTAAATTGGCATTTGGATATTGTTGATGGTGATTTGTTGTATCTATGGCTTTCCCTTTCTTATATCGGCATTCGATTTTGAAAGAGGACATGTAGCTTTACATACTAGTACTATTTCATATGTACTAAAGTCCCTTTTGCCGGGGGCACTACATCATCAGTTGATGCAGGTTGTTCATCAATGGGCTGTTTTGATCCTCCTTAGCAGTTACTCTCTATTCAGCAGATTTTGGTGAGCCCTACTCTGTTTCGGGCTTCATGTCATTTGATGTTTTACTTTATGTTTTGAGGTGTACCGGCGCCTTGTCGCCAGCACTTCCATACTACTCTTTTGTTGTACTTAGAGGCTCCGTAGACAGGTTGTGGGTGGTGTTTGATGTTGGGAATTAAACTAGTAAGTGTTGGTATTTTGGATAACATGTTTTTCATCATATCTATAAACTTGTAATATTTTTGAAATGATAAACAAATATTCTTTATTAATGGAAAAAGAATGTGAGACACTTGACTCTTCTCATGTCTATCACTTGTACTGATTCTTATATTGTTAATGGGCAAGGTTGGGTAGAAGGCATCTAGCAGGCTTGCTTAACTGGGGTATCTCGGTTGAGCGCCGGTCACGCTCTCCAAGGTTGGGACTTGACAAATAATATTTAATATCAATTGTTGTTAATTCGACAATATTAATAGTTCTTATCTATTATATTTTAGAAAAAATGGTATTATTGATTAGAAAATACTTTACCACATTTATTGCAAGTTAATAAGCATAACTAATTGAATTTTAAATGGGAGAGTCAAAATTGGTCGTCGACAGCTTCCCCTCTTTGACCGGATAAGATGAAAGAGTTTTGGGACAAAGAAATTGACTTAATAACCAATTTTGTCCTGACTCTAGTCATGCAATTGCAGAGATGGTACATGGCATTAGGAAAGATCATGAGTTATGAGATTAGGGGCCGAATTCGGCCTTTGAATTGTGTAAATACATCGGGCTTAACAAGGATCAAACTTCATGCAGTTATAGAATAATGATTTGGAGAAGGTAGCACTTGCCGGAATTGGCGCAGTATACTGTTATGATGATATTGCACGGGGGAAGGATTTTGGAACCCGGGTGACTTCACGGACTGTAGCTTGATTAAGAGACTTAAAAGACTTGACAATTTTGGGAGTTCTACTGATCTGATTCAATTGGAGTTTGGATCATTGAATCGCTTCTGCCTTTGTTGTCTCTCGTAGCGGTGTAACTTAGTTTGATGCTTAGAAAAGGTCTCATTGTAGTGTTTGAACCTACAAAATAAAATACACACATACCCATATATCATAATGCAAATACGTCAAGATATGATGTAAATATGCAGGAATGATGATTTATGGCTGCTGGCTAGCTGTTATTTGGGGTCTTGGGGCAATCCGATGTTTGAATCTGAAATCTCTGAGCTCTAGAACATTGTTTGGGATGCTGGAGATGGGCCTTTGAATTTTACTTGATTGTAGTCAGATTATGTACCGTTTCGCAGCTGTCAGAGCATTTGAATTTTCATGCACTGGGTGTATCTCCACCCGATGAGAGTAATAAATTTGAATATAAAATCTCTGCATGATGGGAGTATCTCCATGCGATGGGAGTGTTTAACTTTTGAATGTGAAAATTCGTGTCAGTTGCATAAATAAAAACGTCAAAACATTCAAGATAAACAGTCAAGTAAATGAGCATGCCCAAGAGATAGTCTTGATTGCATAACTAATTTGCAGCCGTCAATCGACGAAACGTGTGGTGGAATTGGATGGTCACATCCTTCGATTGGCGAAGTCGGCAACGATATTTGAAACTAACTATTTGGAATCTCCGGTGTGGGGGAGTGACGGTGCGATCTGTACGAAGTCTAACACCTTGAATTTATAAATAAATTATGTGTATTTAGGTGATCTTTTTTTTATTGCAAATGTTTTATCACTTGTTTTAATTTAATTTTTCAACCTTATTTTATTAAAATTGGGGGGGGGGGTATAGAAAAAGGAGTCATTATATCTTATTGGATCACTGATATCCATTTTTCACCCATTTGATAAAGATAATATTTATCTTCTACCCATTTGGGAGATAAACCCTTTATATTAGCAAAATCTCTTTCTTTCGCATAAGACATTTTCTTCTTCTTCTTTCTTCTGGCTCTTTTATTGCAGAACTCTCAATCCATTCTACCACTACTATCAAAATTACATTTGGTTACATAAAAGTTTTAGTTTTTATCTTTTGAATATGTTGGAATGTTATCTTCAAAATCAAGACGAGTTAAGCTTATTTGAAACTCTAGGTTTGGATTTGTGGAGAAAATCCCTCGAACTTGTGGTAAGAATCTTGTTTAACATATTTTGGTGAAATTATTAAGTTTGTTGTAAGAGAATTCGAGACGTTGAAAGTAAGTGATTTAATCTCGTTTGTGAACTGGGCAGTAGTTAGTATTTTGAGCATAACATTATCTCTGAAACTCATATTATAGTTCTTCAAAAATTATAGAAATATAAGACATAGATCTACAATTGTTAGGGAGACCAAAATGGTTAGTTATGTTGTCTACCATGTCAAAAGGGAGCTGAAATAAAGGGTAGAGTTGCTGCCGGATTTTTAGTAAAATAGTTGTGACCAATTTAGTCCCCCTTTTGATATTCATCATGATTTGGTTTAAACATCATTAAATTTTAGACCTTAAGTGAGTGTTGATTATGTGTTTAAGGTAGAAGAAACGTGTGTTCAAGCTAAGGAGCACACCATAAGAAAATTGCTCTTTTTTTGGGTTAGAAGATCTTAAATCCCTTGATGTCGTTTGAGCTTTAGAAACACTAAAGCTCAAAGGTTTGCACATAAACTTGAGTGTTTCTTTCAATTTAATTTGTTGAGATATTGTAAGTTTTTAAGGTTTGGTGAAATCTTTACATTACTTTAAATTTGTTGTCACATTGACTTGGTTGCCACATTACTAGTTTACTTGCTTTGTTGCTTGAAAAAAAATATCTTGAGGCATTTTGATTTATTAGTGATCATTGAGGGTATAATTTTGAAATTGAGTTATGAATATGTTAAAAATCATATGGGTGTCGTGTGAATCTTTTTTTGGAAGACGATTTAACTCACCCGCATATACGGATTGCTTGAGCTTCATTGCATTTTTGTTGGGATTTTATCCCTCTTGTGATAGTGACTTTGTCACTTTTATTGGCATTCCTTTTGTTTGGATCTCGACCCATCTTGGTTTTGGATTCACATTTCATATTAATCATGAACTTTGTCCGTTTTGAGTATTGATGGGAAAGTCACTTTCAATTTGGCTCTTGATTCTCTTGATAATTGGGTGGCGTTCCTACTTGATATAGGACTCCGATCCTTTTGTTACTTGATTACGCTTCAATTTAATTGCATGACGGATGTGCTGGGCTAATCAACTAATCGGTGGACTTTCTCGGATTACTCTTGAAAATCTTCTTAACATTTGAGATTTTGAATAATGGTATTTGAACCATTTTATGATTTGACATTTAGCCCTCTTGAGATGATTTACCTTCATTAAGTACTTGATGTTGATTTTAATAAGCTGATATCTAAAATTTATTCCTTGTATTCATTTCATAGTTTACCTTTCTTTTATTATTTAATGGTAGTTAAGTTTATGTGCCACTAAGCTTTATGCTTAGCGATAGTTTGTTACTATCGTAGGTGATGTGTCGGGAGATACTTGAGGATATCATTTGAAGTAGACTCTTTGGAAGCTTAGATGAAGATCACACTTGCATAAGAATATGTATTTTTTTTTGTACACTTTTGGGGACTTGTACATGATCTATATGATGCACCTAGATATGCACTGTTGAATGATTACTGGATCATGACACTATTATTTTGGTAATTTAATCTTGGTGAATGATTTGACTATTTTGGGGGTGTATATGCCCAAGTCTTGTAATTTATTAAATTTGGTACTTGAATTGAACTTGGGAGATTTTTTTAAGACTTAACTAGCTTGTATTTTGTTTAGAGTTGGATTATATGCTTTGTTTGAGTCTTGAATGGTGTATTAAAAAGATATTTTTCTACTAAATATTTGGTAAATTTTAAAGTATTGATTTAACTTAAGTAGATGTTGCTATTTGGTTTTTCATAGTTGTGTATTGAAATTTTAAAGAGATTTTTATGAGATTTTCTCTAAGTTGAGATGTCGTATGTTTTTTTTTTAGAAAAATATGCCTAGGTGATGTGCCTAGGGCTAAATCTGTTAACTAAATAATAAAGAAAAAAAGCCACAAAGGACTAGTACAAGTAAGGGGGACAAAAGCTCCAGTAGTAATGTTGCTTATATGCCTTGGCTATATAATTACTCCTCTACGCCTCACATTGCCGTTATGGCAGCCTCATGTAGAGGAGTCATGGGGTAGCTGCCGGCAAAGTCTCACGAGGACATATAATCTCATAGCCATATGGGTATATCCAAAGGCATATGACATAAGCCAACACATACTGAGCTTAAGCTTACCTTACAAATCTTAGTGAGGCATAAAAAAATCCTCAACTATTAGCAAGAATGTAAAAAATAAGAACTAGCTTGCACCAAGTATTCTATGATTATAATAGAGTTTATAATATACTCTATGATGATATTACAAATGATAATGCTAATATAATGATAAATAAAATGTAGTAAGAATTATCTTCTTGTCCCTCCTTTTTCAATTGTGTAAAGTCCTCAATTTGCAGCTCTATATCTTCCTCTTCCCGCGTCTTCAAAATATATTTAAAATTCATGGTTTATTCCTTGAATGGGTGGATCTTGTAGAGATGGTTGGACCAACCTGCTTTTGCTTAGCCACTCGCATAGGCAGTCGTCGAACATTTGTCTCCTCATTCACCTTGCCGTCTCAACTTTTCTTCCTTAAATGAGACTTCTTAACTTTTCCACTGTGCATAGGTGATAAATCACCTGTTTTGGCAGCCTCGTCCATGCATTTTTGTGACATATCGTCTTCCTCTCCTTGCTCATAAATGTTGCGACCCAAACTAATTTCGTGTGGCAGCTTCTAGATAGTTTCCAGTGGCACCAAGGCATGATCATCCTGTGCTTTAAGCACGACTGCCTTGCGTTGTTGTTGCTCCAACCTTTTCTCCCTTTTCCTGTTGTCAATCATGTGTCCAGCACTAACAGGTTGAGAGGAAATTACAGGGGGGTTATCAGTTTCTAGCGCATCTAGTAACATCCTGTCTTCTAGTGATATCTCTGGAATATGTGCTCGAGGTTGCTGCTACTACTGCTCCAGCCCAAATTTTGCTGGTGTGAGCACTAGCCTATTGTTGTAATGCTGTTGCTGTGTCGTGAAGTCTCATCACTGCTGTACATAATTTGTTGCTGTTGCTGTTGCTGCTTAGGTGTTGCTGCTGAAATCACTGGACTGTTACTACGAGTATGCTGTTGTCTAGTGATCAATGCACTGCCTGTGCTACTTTGCTGCTGCTACTGCCCAGCTGATGTTACTATAATCTGGTCTGACTTATAAAATGTTGGACTTCCTGTGCGATGCTGCTGCTGCTGATTCCTAACTGATTTATTTGCTATTGCATTAACGATCCCTGGACTGCTCGTGTGAGTAAGTTGCTGCTGCTGCTCAGTTGTATTATATGCTCCTGCAGTCAAGTTTTAGTGGACTGATTATGCACAATTGCTGTTGTTGCTCCCCAGCTGGTACTGCTAAAATCAAGGCACTGCTGGTGCTAATCTGCCCAGCTAATGCTTGCTGATGTCCAGTAATTTCACCAGGCTGCTGCTGTCCAGTTTTATCCTGCTATTGCTGCTGTCCAATTGTGTTAAATTGCTGCTGTTTTTGCCCAGTAACAGGTGGTACAACAAATGAAGATCGGCTAGGAGTGAAACAAGAGCATTGAACTTAAGCTTACTCCTATTTCTAGTCTTTGACAACAAAGGTGAACCTACTGATCTGTGGTTGTCATCTTCACTCTCAAGGGCAGCAAAGTCAGTCGACTCGCCCTCGCCATCAATCTCCCCAGTCTTCTTCGTCATCGTCAACTTGATCCACCCAAGTTTTACATTTTATACACCACTCCTTTGTATAACTACTTTGTCTTTTACTAACCATCTCTCTCAAACTTGGGACAACGTCATTGTTATTTCCAGTGGACAGCAGCAACTGCCCAGAGTCTCCTTCATGTTCGTCAAATTTTCCGACTGTGAAGGAATTTCAAGGACGGAAGTGTTCAAGGTGACTAAAGGCTGCCCAACCATATTTGTATGTAACATCATTGCAGTCTGTGCATCCCTGATAATCTTCTCGACGTGAGGGCTGGAAAATTGCAACGTAGGTATGTTTGAACTGAAATCCTCCATCAATTTGTTCTCTGAGGCATTCTGTCGATCACCCACTTCTTTAGCCAAAATATCACTGTGTCTACCTTCATTTCCCTTGCTGGAGCATGGAACAGCATGCTTGGACATCACATTACCATTTAAAATTGCTATCTCAGGTTGTTCAGCCTTATCGAGTGCCAAAACATCAAACTTATTCGAGCTGGTCACATTACTTGGGGTATTTCATCGAGCACCTGGGCTCACATGGCCTGTTGATGCAGCCTTGTTTGTGGGTGATTTTCTAGATGTTATCACGTTTCAAAACTCACCCCTTTTGGTTGCATCTTCTCCCTTACCATCACAGTTCTTACCAACATCTTTAGAATCTCCATGTACAGCTTGTTTCCCATTCTTTTTACTCCCCAAAGACTGGGCGTCACCCACCAAATCAGGAACATTACTGGGAGTTGCAATAGCACAATCTCAATTAGCAGCAGCTTTGTGCATACCAGCAGTTGCTGTATGCATTCTTGCAAACACAGTAGAAGCTGGAATAATAGTTGGAGATTTTGATACCCTCCTAACATCATCCTGTCGATCATCAGCAGCAGCAGAAACTGGGCTATTACCATGTACTGCTACATTATTTCCAGTAGCAGCATTGTCCACAACAAATTGTTGCACCTGCTGCTTGCCACTGTTGTCATCTTTTTCTGCTATTTTCATCACAACTTGGGTAGCTCTTTAGCATTCAAGAAGTCTCGAGCATCACCTTTTAACTGCTCGACAGTGCTGCGATCGACTGCTGTGATCTCCTCCTCAACAGCTTTTGATTTCAACAGCCGACAAGATTTTTCGTCATGGCCTTGATGCTTACAATGGATACAATACATTTGTGTATTGTCATACACAATCTCCTGATAAAAAACTTCATATTTTCCAGTCAATTTGTCGACGACGCAACTTAACTTTGGTTGGATGTTTGTCGAGAAGATCAAGTAAAACCTTAACCCTAGCCATGCTAGGTCTTGTTCTCTCTTGTGTAGCCTTATTTACAGCCAAAGGTTTACCTACCGCAGATGCGATCGACAAGAGTGACCTCTTTGCGAAAAATTAGGAGATAAACCTGGTAACGAGATCCACACAAGTGCCATGGTCGTTTCCTCCTTTGGGTTGAAATCTAATGTCCATGGAAAGGTTCTAAAGAAATATTCATCACCTTAAACCTTAAGATATCCAATTTATATCGACAAGAACTAGACATAGTCAGTATACAAGTCGAAACGAACCAGTTGATGCCTGTATTCCAACTGTCCGATATTGTAGCAACCTTTCACAATCGAATTGCATCGCAAACTGCCTTTTGATCTCCTGCAAATCAGGCTTACCATATGAATACTTCATCACAACTGCTTGATGCAGTCCCTCATCGCCTGTGAAGATATTAACCTGCTGCATAGTGAAATCGATGGTTGGTTCTCCATGAACGAAACTCAATAGACACAAATCCAGTTTCGATATCGTTGCGGCGGATTGCTTTGGATGAAACTGTGATGCGTATGATTGTTTGGGATTGGTATGGGTTGCGTCGGTGATGTTTTGAGGTTTCTCTCCCACACCCAAAGCCATGGGAGAGCTCGCGGCAGCCATGGCTGCTAGGGCTCCATCGCGAGAGAGAGAGGAGAGAAAATGAGAGGTTTTTTTTCGTTTAGGGTTACAACAGCTGCTGTCTCACTTTGATCATCCATGCTAGTAGCCTCAGCTCGATATTCGAGATACACTGGAACACCATCCACAGTAGCCACTAACTCCCCAGAATTGCCTGCTGCTGCCACTGCAACTTGAGTTTCTTCTACTTCTGTATAAAGGATCTTCGTAGATTGACCTCGAGTACTTGAATTGATCTTGATCGAAGCTGGGTTCGATTTGCCCTGAAGTTGACCTCGAGTACCTGAGATGATCTCGATCAAAGCTGGCTTCAATTTGACCTCGAGTTGACCTCGAGAACTGTTGGCCTCGAGAAAATTAGGGCTTACTGTAGCACTTTGCCTTAATTCTGTAGAAACTTGTTTTGTTTTAAGCAAATAGACCTCTAGGATGATTGCCTAGACGTTATATATATATATAACAAATAAAACAAAGTTCACAAATTGTCAAGAACTATTAAAAAATGCAAAACTAATTCTAGATCTACTACTATATGAAAACTATCTATTACAACTCGTAGCGCAACCAACTTTCCATCTGTGAAGGCATGTGTATTCACCCCCAAGTGCAAAACATCAATGTAGCACCTCTATTGCTCTCACCAGGCGCCAAGTTCTGCGTTCCAATGAACATGGAAAACATGAATCTCCATCTTCCTTCACATTGTATCGTTGGTTCTGTACTGTTGCTTATTGTAAGGCTCGACAGTGACTTCAGCATTGTGGCTTCTCTAGTATGATTCCGATCAGATTTTCAGCATATACCCTCGAACACCTGCTATGGCTGGCATGGCTTCGATCAACAAAGACATTGTGATCTCGAACTGGAACTTCCATATGACATCGATCTTCAACTGTAAATTTCAAGCATCGAACATTTAGCAGCTTCAAGCTTAGTAACTTTGAAAGACTGGCATCGTTCTTCAACAAGTTGGCATCGATTTTATGATTTGTGAGATAACAACCTGCTTGATACTCTCCATACGACATTATCACGCCTCCAGAATGAGCATGATAATATGCTAATACCACTGGACAATGCTCTAATGCTTTATGAATTTTTCTGCAGGTTGTCCACTATTCACATGCTTGTAAAAATTGGCTTCGAGTAATTTTGAAATTTGACCTCGATCTGGATTCGAGATAAACATAGATGACCTCAATAGATTGATATATCTTCGAATAATTGTCTTCAAATTGATGGTATAAATCTTCAACAATGTGTCCTCGATGCAGACATGATTATGAATCTCGATTACAGTACCAATGACTTTGATTGACATTGCTTTCAAACATAGTACTGTAACCAAATAACATCGAACTATCTACAAAGTTATCATCGATTGTATGGCCTCAATTTTCTGATTTTGAACTATAACACTTCGATATATCATAAGATTCATCCATTTTCCTATGTTAGAACCAAAGTTCCAACATATGAAAGAAGTCCTCTTGATATAGACATGTAGCAGTGTCCCTTTCTGATGTCGATCACATTCAGTATCCTCATCGATCGTGCCTACTGTTTGATCCAAATCTCTCCTTATGTAATAGTGCTTAACCTTATGCTCTCCATACAACATTTTCACACCTCCCGACTGAACATGATAACATGCTAATACCACTAGATAGTGTTCTAATATCGTATAGATACTACTGTACCTAAGCCACCGTTTAGGTGTTTGATAATCTACCCTCGATAATCTGGTATTGATGTTAAGTAGTAGGTTTCCAAGAGTTTGATTTCGATCTGTCTTCAACATTGTCCTCGATTGATTAACCTCGATAGAGTACCTTCAATTTTGCTCAAGCTTCTTTCTCGATTGTATGGGTCTGATAAAGAGTCTTCGAACTGTCTTCTTCAATTGTATGATGTCGATAAAATGTCTTCCAACTGTCTTCTTCAATTTTATGAAATTGATACGAAGTCTTCGATTCCGGAGTTGCACAAGAATCATCCACCTTTCTATGTTGGTTCCGAGGTTCCAACCTAGAAAGAATGTCCTCTTAACATTGACCTACTCCATCTGACCTCGATCACTAGCAAAAACATCATCGATTATTCTGAATGTTTGATCCAAATCTCTTCCTATGTACCTGTGATCTAACTTATACTTTCCATACAACATTATAACACCTCCAGATTTAGCATGGTAACGTGCTAATGCTACTGAATAGTGTTCTAAAGTCATATAGATTGTACTACACATAGAACACTGTTTATGTGTTTGATATTCCACCATCAGCCATAGATTAGCATCGATCTTGAACAATATGTTGTCCAGAGTCTAGTTTCGAACTGTCATCACACTTGTCCTCGATTGAGTAATCTCGGTATGGTGATTTCGATCTTGCTCAAGCTTCGTCTACCCTTCTATGTTAGTCTTAATGATCCAACATATGAAGTATGTCAGCCTGGCATCCAACTGTAGTAACCTCTCCTTTAGACATCGAACAATAATGTTAACCTGATCGATTACATCTAATATTTCATTCCTTTCTCCTCTCGTGCACCAGTGACTTATAGAATATTGTCCATACAACATTATTACATCACCAGAATGAGCTTGATACCATGCTAATACCACTGGATAATGCTCTAAGATTGTATGAATTATTCTGCTGCTAAGCCACTATTTCGGTGTTTGATAATCCACCATCAATCTGGAGCTCTTCTCTTAGCAATTCTGATCCTTAAATTTGGTGTTTGAGCTTTGTCTAAGTTAATGATACTCCTCCCTGCACTTGGTAATTGACAAAATGAACTGAGCTATAGAGTACCTACAAAAGAAAAAACCATGTTAGCTAAAAAATCTGCCACTGTATTGCCTTCTATTAGAACATGCTGCGCAATTACATTGAATTGCTCCATCATCCTTCTAATCTTCTTCACTTCTGAACTAATCGACCAAGGTGTATCCCGTTCTCCATCTATCACCTTCTTTAACACCAACGAGTCAGTTTCTAGTATTAATTGATGGAACTCCTGCTCAACACAGTATTGTAATCCTTGCAATATTCCTTTAGCTTCAGCCACCATGTTTGTAGTCACACCAATATCAACTGCCTTAGACTAAATAAAATCCCCCTTATACCTCACACAAAATGCAAAGGATCTTGGCCTGGGATTCCCTTTCGATGCTCCATCAGTATTACATTTAAACCACCCTCAATATGTGAATTGCCAAACTATTCTCTTTGTCATCAACACTGGTTTGTATGCATCAAAATACTGTATCATATCAGACCATAACAGAGGTATATTAGTTAACCATGGATACCTACACTTTGCTATGTAATACAAGGTCTTATTCACTTCATGACATACTCTATTTGACGACACGCTACTCCCATGTTTACCCTTGTTTCTTTTCTTCCATAATTCCCATATAATGACAGCCCGAGGCAGCTTGATATGATGGCTTCAACTTGGGACAACACTTTGCATTCCACCAACTTCTTATTACTTGCTTCACTTGCACAAAGGGCACTATGATACCAGCAGCTCCCATAAACATTTTCCATACCTTCACAGTAGCAGGACTCGTTAGAAATATGTGATCAATTGTTTCTTCTTGAGGTTGTTGACAACACCAACATCTAGATGTAACAATGTATCCTTGTCTCCTCCACATATCGTCCGTTGCTATATTCTGCCTCCACAATCTCCATAGGAAGAAGGATATCTTAAATGGTAATCCTTTAGTGCACATCAAACTGAACTCTTTATGTGGATTAGCTCGATGCCTCACTATCTGCCAAGCACTGCTTACTGAAAATTTGCTTGTTGGATTGGGCATCTAGTAAGATTTATCCCATTCACTGTCACCTTCATAATAATCTACGTTTTCCTTCGCATGTGTAGCTATATCTTCAGGTAATAGTTGATCTAACAATTGATCATTCCATGCTCCTTCTTGTCTCAACTCAGCTACATCTTGTAAGTCTTCTTCTATGCGAAAATCATCAGGAACAACATGGTATAGAGCCCCGAGACCTGTCAAGTTCTCATGCCATATACTAGTTGTTCCTCTCTTCAATTCCCACAATATCTCATGTTCAATATTATCTCGAGCAAGTAGCATCTGCTTCCAAACATGTGATCCTTCCCTAAATTACACAATAGTAGGTAGTTTTTTCTTGCAATATTTGTTCCACATAAAATTAGACCAAAGTGTTTTTGTAGTCCTAATCTCCACCATAGCTTGGGAAAAAGTGCTTTCGATACATCGTGCAAAGATTTGAATCCCAATCCTCCTTATTCTTTAGGTAAACACAGATTCTGCCAAGATGCCCAATGTCTGCTCCTTCCTTCTTCCTTGTAGCTCCAGAAAAACCTTGCAAAGACTTTATGCAAGTGTTCTACTATAGTTTTTGGAGGGTCCAGCACTGAAAGCATATGCACTAGCATACTTTATAACACACTGGTGACAAGAGTAGCCTTTCCTCCATATGATAATAATTTGCCCTTCCAAGAATGTAACTTATTCTTCACCTTTTTTATAAGATCATTGTAGTATTCCTTTCTTCTCCTAGTATAATAGATTGGACATCCCAAATATGTAAATGGGAACTACCCTTTAGCAAATCCAGTGATGTCCTCTACTTTTCGCACCAGTTCATGAGCTACATTTGTATGCATATAAAAAGAACTTTTGGCCTTGTAGATCAACTATCCTGACACCTTCTCATATCCTCCTAACACTGCCATAATGTTTCTCAAGGATGCAGCATGTGCAGAAGCAATAATTATTGTATCATCAGCATATGACAAATGAGTCAAAGGGTCAGACCATTTTGGCATTCCATATCCCACATATGTTCTGTCTTCAAATAGTTTGTTCATTAATCTTGACAATACTTATGCAGATAAAATGAACAAAGCAGGAGATAGGGGATCTCCTTGCTTCACTCCCCTGGTCGATTTGAAGAAACTTGTCGATTGTCCATTAACTAATACAAAATACCAATTATTGGACAATATATTCCACACCAAAGTTATGAAGTGTTTTGCATATCCCATCATCCTTAGTACATGAAGTAATTATTTCCATGAAACTCTATCATATGCCTTTGCCATATCGAGCTTAATCACCACATTAGCAGGCTTCCCTCTCTTCCTTATATCTGTTACTGTGACGACCCGGCCAATCGTCTCGTGGGTTACCACACCGTCTTTCCCATTCCTACTTCATTTACGCATCGTATCCGTATTTTATGTGATCGAGTTGAGTAGTTTGCGTTCGGAGTGAATTTGGTTAGAAATGAGACACTTAGTCTCTTTTAAGAAGGTTTAAGTTGGAAAAGTTAACCGGATGTTGACTTAGGAGTTAGAGGGTTTGGATGTGAATCCCGATGGTTCGATTAGCTTTGAGAGGTGAATTATGACTTAGGAGTGCGATCGGAATTGATTTTGAAGGTCCGGTGTAGAATTAGGCTTGAATTGGCGAAGTTAGAATTTTGGCGATTTCCGGTCGATAGGCGAGATTTTCATCCGAGAGTCAGAATGGAATTCCGAAAGTTGCTGCAGTTTCGAGATGTGAATTAGGACGTGTGTGTGGAATTTCAGCTCATTCGGACGTGGTTCGGTTGGGTTTAGATCAAAGAGCGACTTAGAATATTTTGAAAATCCTTAGGCTTGAATTCGATGCAAATTTGATGTTGTAACGTTGATTTGGGCGTCCCGGAGGTTGGAATAAGTTTGAATAATGATATGGGATATGTTGGCGTGTTTGGTTGATGTTCCAGAGGCCTCGGGTGAGTTTTTGGTGGTTAAACGGACTAAACCATCATTGGAAAAGCAAAAGTTGCAGAAAAACCAGGTGAGAATGCAGATCGCATAACTCAAATGCGGACCGCATAGCTCAAATGCGGACCGCATCTCTCACAGAGGAGTCGCAAACACAAGCAGAAATCTGGGCAAGATTCGCGACCAAAATGCGGCCAGAATACGAACCGCAAACCTAAAATGCGATCCGCATATTTGACAGTGGAGATCGCATACTGAGACAGAAATTTGGACAAAATCTACGTCAGGAATGCGACGAGAATGCGATCGCAAAACATGAAATGCGAACCGCAAACCTCGCTTTGTGTTGATTTCGCGGTGAAGGCTAGGCTATCTTCGCGATGGCTACCTCAGTTTATCATTGTTTTTAGCAATTGATTAATGATTTAAGTTGGGAAAATGGTGGAAAGCCCTATAATTTAGATTTGAGGGTTGGAGGTCAATCTGATGTCGGAATTAGACAAATTTTATATGGTTGAAATCGTGAGGAGATAAGGAACCCGTTGAGGTGATAATTAAAAAAAATTTGAAAAGTGGGCCCGGGGCTCGGGTTTTCTAATTTCGGGATTTCTTGGTGTTTTTCGATTGCTTCGCCTGGGCTTTATTCCCACAACATATTGGGATGTAATTGTTTTGAATTTTGACAGATTCGACGCACGTGGAGGCCAATTCAAATGGCAAGGGCGTCGCGGACTAAGGATTTAGCCGATTTGAAGTGAGTAATGCTTGTAAATGATGTCCTGAGGGTTTCAAACCCCGGATTTTCACATCGTAGTGCTATACTGTGTCGTTTACTACTGGGGATTGTGACTTGGTCCATCCCGATTGATAATTTTAGTATGTGATTGATTGAAACTTACTGATATCATCATATTTTGGCATCTCGACGGTTATGTGGACCCTTCAGGGGTATTTGTCATTGTTTGCTAAATCATATTTGGGCATCTCGCCGGTTATGTGAACCCTTCAGGGGTATTATTTGGCATCTCGCCGGTTATGTGAACCCTTCAGGGATATTTGTTACTGAATTGATTCATTTCATAAGCTCAATTTTGAAAATTAAATGACTTTGCATATGATATGTTGGATCGGGTGACACGCCGTCACGAGATATTGCGCTACTAAACCCCCCACAGTGAGCGCCGGGTACCCAGGGAACGGGTGGCACGCCGCCACGAGAGTCATGACGTGCATTGCATTTAGTGTGTGGTGTTGTTTTCATTTACTTCATGTTATTTGCTTAGAATAATTACATGTTGTTCCTGTTTCATCGTGGATTGCTCTAAGCCTTATGTGTTTTCTTGCTTTCAGTCATTATTTATATGTATTACTCACTGAGTTGGAAGTACTCACATTACTCCCTGCACCATGTGTGCAGATTCAGGCGTCATTGGTTCCGCTCCGAGGTATTGACTACTATTGTCATAGCGGTGATTCAAAGAATACGACGTAGCTATTGGCGTCCGCAGCCCCGTATCTCTTTTATCTTATTGTTCCACTTCCTTCAGACAATTGTGCCAGGAATATTGTAATAGTAATCTTATTATTAGGATATCTTTAGTTGCTCATGACTTTGTGATACCCCGGTTCGGGCTGTAGTCGGGATGGTTCACTATATTTCTCCGCTAATTTCGGTTATTAAATCGTACCTATATTATTTTCGTGTTGTTTAACTGTCTAAATCGAGGTTTAGTTTGGATTGGCTGGCCTTGTCTTCGTGAGAGGCGCCATCACGACCGGGTTGGGATTTTTGGTCGTGACAGCTTGGTATCAGAGCATAGGTTACATAGGTCTCACGAGTCATGAGCGGTTTAGTAGAGTCTTGCGGATCGGTACGGAGACGTCTGTACTTATCTTTGAGAGGCTGTAGAACCTTTTTAGGAAAATTTCCATATTCTTGAAATTCTTGTCGTGCGAACTTTTGGGTCCGGGCACTAAAACTTCTGCTATCCTGTTCTCCCACAGATGGTGAGGCCGCGGACTACCGGACGAGGTGGACAACCACCAGTGCCATCCACTGAGGCCACCAGAGGCCGTGGACGCGGTCGTGGTCGTGGTAGAGGCAGAGCGGCGAGCGCAGCATCTGTTGATCCACCAGCTACCCTAGCGCAGGAACAAGCTCCAACAACACCAGTTCAGCCACCAGCTGTGCCTACCGCTATTCCAGGTCTTCAGGAGACCTTGGCTCAGATATTATCTATTTGCACTGGCCTGGCTCAGGCGGTTTCAGCCACAGCCACAATTACTTCACAGGCCGAGGGAGGCAATCAGACTCCAGTTGCCCGTACGCCTGAGCAGGTAGTGCAGGGACTTCAGATGCCGGGGGCACCTCCAGCCCAGCCGGCTGCACCGGCTCAGGAATTCATAGTATCAGTTATGCCAGATGATGAGCAGCGTCGCCTTGAGAGGTTTGGCAGACTCCAGCCTCCATCATTCAGTGGTGCTGAGGGCGAGGATGCCCAGGGTTTTCTTAACAAGTGTCAACGAATGCTCCGGACAGCCGGGATTCTTGAGTCTAGTGGTGTGGCATTCACCACCTTCCAGTTTACAGGAGCTGCCTTTAATTGGTGGGAGGCGTATGAGAGGTGTAGGCCGGTTGATGCAATGCCCCTTACTTGGCAGCAGTTCTCTGCTTTTTTCTTGGAGAAGTATGTGCCGCAGTCCCGCAGTCCCGCAGAGAGGAGCTGCGTAGACAGTTCGAATGGCTGCTACAGGGGGATATGACTGTGTCGCAATATGAGTCAAAATTTTCTGAGTTGGCTCGACATGTTGTATGGATGGTTCCAACTGACCGTGAAAGGATCAGGAGGTTTGTGGATGGCCTTAACTATAATCTCCGTATTTTTATGACCAGGGAGAGAGTATTGGGTGCTACTTTCGAGGAAGTGGTGGACATAGCTCGCGAGATTGAGACGGTTCGCCGTCAGGAGCGTGAGGAGAGGGAGGCTAAGAGGCCTCGAGGATCGGGTAATTACAGCAGTACTCCATCGAGAGGCCAGTTCCAGCAAGGTAGAGGTCGTTCCTTCAGGCCTGCTCAATTAGTCCGCCCAGGGTATAGTGGGGCATCTGCAGGTCGTGGCTATCATGGATTGCAGCAGGACCAGTCATCAATTAGCGCCCTTCCAGCTCATGCTCCGTTAGCCCAGGGTCCTAGGCCGAGTGCATTTGCTAGTGCACCAGTGAACTGTTATGAGTGTGGTGAGATGGGCCACATACGGAGGCATTGTCCTCATCGTGGTGCTAGATCGTCCCAACAGAGGGGTCAACCCTCGACTTCTGATCCAGTTACTTTACCACCCGCCCAGCCAGTTAGGGGTGGAGGTCAGGAAGCCAGAGGTCAACCAAGAGGGGGAGGTCGAGCAGGTGGTGGCGAGGCTCGATTCTATGCTATTCCAGGCAGGACAGATGCCAGTGCTTCTGATGCCGTTATTACAGGTATTGTTTCAGTCTGTCATAAAGATGCCTCTGTATTATTTGATCTCGGTTCCACTTATTCGTACGTTTCCTCATACTTTGCTCATTATTTGAGTACGCCCAGGGAGTTTCTTGCTTTACCTGTTCATGTGTCTACCCTAGTGGGTGATACTGTTATTGTAGACAGTGTGTATCGGTCGTGTGTAGTAAATATTGGGGGTTTGGAGACCCGAGTGGATCTATTGCTATTAAGCATTGTAGATTTTGATGTTATTTTGGGCATGGATTGGCTATCTCCATGTCGTGCTATTTTAGACTGTCATGCTAAGACAGTTACTTTGGTTATGTCGTGTGTGCCGCGGATCAAGTGGCGTGGTGTGACTGATTATATTCCTGGTAGGGTGATATTATACTTGAAAGCCCAGCGTGTGGTTGGGAAGGGTTGTCTTGCTTACCTAGCATTTGTGAGGGATGTTGGAGCTGAGACTCCAAGCATAGATTCTGTTCCAGTTGTGTGGGAATTTCCCGATGTATTTCCTGCAGACCTGCCGGGCATGCCGCCGGACAGGGATATTGATTTTGGTATCGACTTGGTGCCGGGCACCCAGCCCATTTCTATTCCACTGTATCGCATGGCACCAGCGGAGTTGAAAGAATTAAAGAAGCAACTTCAGGAACTCCTAGAAAAGGGGTTCATTCGCCCTAGCGTGTCACCCTGGGGTGCACCGGTTCTATTTGTTAAAAAGAAAGAAGGCACGATGAGAATATGCTTCGATTATAGGCAATTGAACAAGGTAACAATCAAGAACAAATATCCATTGCCTCGCATCGGTGATTTATTTGACCAGTTTCAGGGAGCACGAGTGTTCTCTAAGATTGATCTCCGTTCAGGATATCACCAGTTAAAGATCAGGGATGCAGATATTCTTAAGACTGCTTTCCGGACTAGGTATGGCCACTATGAGTTTCTTGTTATGTCTTTTGGGCTAACCAATGCCCCAGCAGCGTTCATGCAGTTAATGAACAATGTATTTCGGCCTTATCTGGATTCGTTCGTGGTGGTATTTATTGATGATATTCCGGTGTACTCGCGTAGCCAGGAAGAGCACGCAGAGCATCTGCGGGTTGTATTGCAGAGATTGAGGGAAGAGAAGCTTTATGCGAAATTCTCCAAGTGTGAGTTTTGGCTCGATTCAGTGGATTTCTTGGGGCACGTAGTGTCCAGCGAGGGTATTCAGGTTGATCGAAAGAAGATAGAGGCGGTTCAGAGATGGCCTAGACCGTCCTCAGTCACAGAGATTCGTAGTTTTCTTGGGTTGGAAGGCTATTATCGCCGGTTTGTTCAGGGATTCTCATCCATCGCATCGCCCTTGGCCAAATTGACTCACCATTTGTATGGTCGGACAAGTGTGAGGAGAGCTTTCAAAAGCTCAGGACGGCCTTGACCACAGCTCCAGTGTTGGTTCTACCATCAGCCTCAGGATCGTATACCGTATATTGTGATGCCTTGAGAATTGGGATCAGTTGTGTATTAATGCAGGAGGGTAGAGTTATTGCTTATGCTTCTCATCAGTTGAAGCCTCATGAGAAGAACTACCCTGTGCATGATTTGGAGCTGTCTGCCATAGTTCATGCTTTAAAAGATTTGGAGGCATTACTTATACGGCGAATCTTGTGAGGTGTTCACTGATCATCGTAGCCTTCAACATTTGCTCAAGCAGAAGGATCTAAATTCGAGGCAGCGACGATGGCTAAAATTGCTCAAGGATTACGATATTACTATACTATACCATCCGGGGAAGGCCAACGTGGTGGCCGATGCTTTGAGCCGAAAGGCAGTGAGCATGGGAAGCTTGGCATACATTCTAGTTGGAGAGAGACCTCTCGCAGTCCATGTCCAGACCTTGGCCAATAGGTTTGTGAGATTAGACATCTCAGAATCCAATCGGGTATTGGCTTGCGTGGTTTCTCGGTCTTCGTTATACGAACGTATCAGGGAGCGTCAGTATGACGATCCCCATTTTCTTGTCCCTAAGGACAGAGTCCAGCGTAATGATGCTAAAGATGTGACCATCAGCGACGATGGAGTGTTGAGGATGCAAGGCCGGATTTGTGTACCCAATGTGGATGGGCTTCGAAAGTTGATTTTGGAGGAGGCCCATAGCTCACTCTATTCCATTCATTCGGGTGCCGCAAAGATGTACCAAGATTTGAAGCAACATTATTGGTGGAGAAGGATAAAGAAGGATATTGTGGGATTCGTAGCTCGGTGTCTCAACTGTCAGCAAGTAAAGAACATCAGAGGCCGGGTGGTTTGCTTCAGCAGATAGCTATTCCCGAGTGGAAATGGGAGCGGATCACTATGGACTTTGTTGTTGGACTCCCACGGACTTTGAAGAAGTTCGATGCTATTTGGGTGATTGTGGATCGGCTGACCAAGTCCGCGCACTTCATTCCTGTGTGTACTACCTATTCTTCAGAACAGTTGGCAAGGATTTACATCCGAGAGATTGTCCGGCTGCATGGTGTTCCAGTTTCTATCATTTCAGATAGAGGTACACAGTTCACTTCGCAGTTCTGGAAAGCCGTGCAGAGGGAGTTGGGTACTCAGGTGGAATTGAGCACAGCATTTCATCCTCAGACGGATGGGCAGTCAGAACGTACCATTCAGATACTGGAGGACATGTTGCGTGCATGTGTTTTTGATTTCGGAGGTTCATGGGATGAATTTCTACCGCTTGCAGAGTTCGCTTATAACAACAGCTACCAATCAAGTATTCAGATGGCTCCGTATGAGGCTCTGTATGGGAGGCGGTGTAGATCTCCGGTTGGTTGGTTCGAGCCCGGCGAAGCTAGGCTATTGGGGACTGACTTGATCAGGATGCTTTAGAGAAGGTGAAAACAATCCAGGAGAGGCTCCGTACAGCACAATCGAGGAAAAAGAGTTATGCCGATAGGAAGGTTCGAGATGTGTCTTACATGGGTGGCGAGAAGGTCTTGCTGAAGGTTTCGCCCATGAAAGGTGTTATGAGATTCGGGAAGAAAGGGAAATTAAGTCCTCGGTTCATTGGGTCGTTTGAAGTACTTCGATGAGTCGGGGAGGTGGCTTATGAGCTTGCTTTGCCACCTAGTCTGTCGAGTGTGCACCCAGTATTTCATGTTTCGATGCTCCGGAAGTATATTGGAGACCTGTCTCATATTCGGGACTTCAGCACGATTCAGTTGGATGATACTCTGACCTATGAGGTGGAGCCAGTGGCGATTTTGGATCGTCAGGTTCGGAAGTTAAGGTCCAAACAGATAGCTTTAGTGAAAGTTCAGTGGAGAGCTCGGTCCGTGGAAGAGGCTACCTGGGAAACCGAACAAGATATGCGGAGCAGATATCCTCACCTATTTGGGACTTCAGGTATGCTTCTTGACTCGTTCAAGGACGAACGTTTGTTTAAGAGGGGGAGAATGTGACGACCCGGCCAGTCGTCTCGTGCGTTACCACTCCGTCTTCCCCATTCCTACTTCATTTACGCATCGTATCCGTGTTTTATGTGATCGAGTTGAGTAGTTTGCGTTCGGAGTGAATTTGGTAAGAAATGAGACACTTAGTCTCTTTTAAGAAGGTTTAAGTTGGAAAAGTCAATCGGATGTTGACTTAGGAGTTAGAGGGTTCGGATGTGAATCCCGATGGTTCGGTTAGCTTCGAGAGGTGAATTATGACTTAGGAGTGCGATCAGAATTGATTTTGAAGGTCCGGTGTAGAATTAGGCTTGAATTGGCGAAGTTAGAATTTTGGCGATTTCCGGTCGATAGGCGAGATTTTCATCCGAGGGTTGGAATGGAATTCCGAAAGTTGCTGTAGTTTCGAGATGTGAATTAGGACGTGTGTGTGGAATTTCAGCTCATTCGGACGTGGTTCGGTTGGGTTTAGATCAAAGAGCGACTTAGAAGATTTTGAAAATCCTTAGGCTTAAATCCGATGCGAATTTGATGTTGTAATGTTGATTTGGGCGTTCCGGAGGTTGGAACAAGTTTGAATAATGATATGGGATATGTTGGCGTGTTTGGTTGATGTTCCGAAGGCCTCGGGTGAGTTTTGGGTGGTTAAACGGACTAAACCATCGTTAGAAAAGCAAAAGTTGCAGAAAAACCATAACTCAAATGCGGACCGCATATCTCACAGAAGAGTCGCAAACACAAGTAGAAATCTGGGCAAGATTCGCATCCAAAATGCGGCCAGAATGCGAACCGCAAACCTGAAATGCGAACTGCATATTTGACAGTGGAGATCGCATACTGAGACAGAAATTTGGACAAAATCTACGTCAGGAATGCGACGAGAATGCGATCGCAAAACATGAAATGCGAACCGCAAACCTCGCTTTGTGTTTATTTCGCGATGAAGGCTAGGGCTATCTTTGTGGTGGCTACGTCAGAAATGCGAACCGCATACCTGTTATGCGACAGGTATGCGATCGCATAATTGACCGGGCAAGGATGTTTTAACTCGATTTTTGACCACTCTATAAATAGAACTCAGTGCTCATTTTGCCATGCAAAACTCATTTTCGATACCCACAAAGAGAAACACCTCCAACCACCATAGAATCACAACAAATCAACCTCAAAACCATATCAAAGGGAGAATTTCTTGAACAAGCTCTTAAAAGAAGAGAGCTTTGACCATTTTGAACGTAGTTGGAGCTAGGGAACTCGGATTAAAGAGAAATCTTGAAGGATTTTTGGAAGATTTTCAAGAGAAATCTCGGGGTAAGTGTTCCTAACTCAATTTTGGAGGAATTACCTCAGTTTATCATCGTTTTTAGCAATTGATTGATGATTTAAGTTGGGAAAATGGTGGAAAGCCCTAAAGTTTAGATTTGAGGGTTGGAGGTCAATTTGATGTCGGAATTCGACAAATTTTATATGGTTGAAATCATGAGGAGATAAGGAACCCGTTGAGGTGATAATTACCAAATTTTGAAAAGTGGGCCTGGGGCTCGGGTTTTCTAATTTCGGGATTTCTTGGTGTTTTTTGATTGCTTCGTTTGGGCTTTGTTCCCACTACATATTGTGATGTAATTGTTCTGAATTTGGACAGATTCGACGCACGTGGAGGCCAATTCAAAGGGCAAGGGCGTCGCGGGCTAAGGATTTAGCCGATTTGAGGTGAGTAATGCTTGTAAATGATGTCCTGAGGGTTTCAAACCCCGGATTTTCACATCGTAGTGCTATACTTTGTTGTTTACTACTGGGGATTGTGACTTGGTCCATCCTGATTGATGATTTTACTACGTGATTGATTGAAACTTATTGATATCATCATATTTGGGCATCTCGCCGGTTATGGACCCTTCAGGGGTATTTGTCATTGTTTGCTAAATCATATTTGGGCATCTCGCCGGTTATGTGAACCCTTCAGGGGTATTAGTTGGGTTAATTTCGGTTATTAAACCGTACTTATATTATTTTCGTGTTGTTTAACTGTTTAAATCGAGGTTTAGTTTGGATTGGCTGGCCTTGTCTTCGTGAGAGGCGCCATCACGACCGGGTTGGGATTTTGGGTCGTGACAGTTACCATCTCTTGTGTGAGTAAAATATTCTCGAATATACTTCTATCCTTCACGAAACCAGACTGATTTTGTGATATATAAGAAGGTAGAAACCTTTCAAGCCTGTCATGTATGACTCTCGAGATGACCTTGTTAATGAAATTACTAAGACATATCAGCCTTAAATCTAAGAATGTATGAACTATCGACCTCTTAGGCAACATCACCAGATTAGTATGGGTAATAGATTTAGGCATCGAAGAACCTCCAAATAAGTGCAAAACCATGCTGTGAATATCAAATCTAATGACCTCCCAACAAACCTGAGAAAACAAGCGAGTAAATCCATCTGGACCACTGGCACTTTCTCCAGTTAATTCAAACACAACTGCCTTTACCTCGTCGATAGTTGGATATCTGCAAAGCTCCAAATTCTGCTCCCTCGAGACCATCAATGGCACATTGTCCAGCACTGAGAAATCTACAGGATCACCTTCATTAGTAAACTATTTTTGATAGAATTCCACTGCTGCCTTAGACATTTGCTCCTGAACATCCAGCCATTGTCCAGTATCATTCTAAATCCTTTTTAACTGTAACTTTTGCCTCTTCCCATTAACATGATTGTGAAAGAATCTGGTGTTCCTATCTCCTTCCTCAAACCACATCAATCCAGACTTCTGCTTCCAATATTGTTCTTCGATGCTCAAATATTTCTTAAGCTCTGCTTGTGCCTTTTGAAGCACCACCCTATTTTCTATTGATGGATCCTCCTCGAATAACATCTCCTTCACCTTCATGATATCCTCCAGTATAGCTAGTTGTTTAAAAATATCCCCAAATGTTTCTCTACTTCACTTAGACAAAGCTGACCTTACCTTTTTAAGCTTGTGCTTAAAGATAAGATATGGATCTCCTATAAAATCTGTTGTCCAATTATGTTTCACTACCTCCCTGAAAGCTTCATGCTTTGTCAAAAAATTTTAAAAACTTGAACGGCTTAACAAACCTTGATGCCTGCTCACCACAAATCATAAGTAAAGGAGCATGATCTGAGCCAGTTCTAATCAAATGCTCCACTTCTATAGTGGGGAACATATTTTGAAATGATAGATTCAGTAAGATTCTATCCAATCTCTTGGATATACACTCTGCATTCGACCTACCATTCCACCATGTGAATGGACTTCCCTTGTACCCTTGATCAAACAATCCACACGAGTTCACACAAAAAGCAAAATCCTCATATTATGGAGGATAAACTTGTGACGACCTGGTAAATCGTCTCATGGGTTACTGCTCCGTCTTCCCCAATATCTGTATCACTGTGCCTCGTTATTAGTGTCTTAGGTAATTTATTTGAGTAAGTTGCATTCGGAGTGAAATCGGTAAGAAATGAGACACTTAGTCTTTTTTAAAGAGGCTTAAAGTTGTAAAAGTCAACTGTATGTTGACTTATGAGTTAGAAGGTTCGGATGTGAATTCTGATGATTCGGTTAGCTTCGAGAGAGGATATAAGACTTAGGAGAGTGATCGGAATTAGTTTTGGAGGTTCCGTGTGGAATTAGGCTTGAATTGATGAAGTTAGAATTTTGGCGATTTCCGGTTGATAGGCGAGATTTTGATCCGAGGGTCAGAACGGAATTCCGAAAGTTGCTGTAGCTTCGTTATTTTATTTATGACTTGTGTGCGAAATTTGAGGTCAATCGGACCGAATTCGATAGGTTTCGGCATCGAATGTAGAAGTTGGAATTTGTTAAGTTCATTAGGCTTGAATTGGTGTATGATTGTATATTTAGCGTTGTTTGATGTGATTTGAGGCCTCGACTAATTCCATGTGATGTTTTAAGATTTGTTGATATATTTGGTTGAAGTCCCGAGGGCCTCGAATAGATTTTGGATGGTTGATGGAGTCTAACTTTGGCATTTTAAGAAGGTGTCGATGTCGTCTCTTCAGGAATAAGTGGTATAATATTATGCACATAAACTCCAAATTCAGTTTTGATTGAAGCATTAGATCCGTATCGAAATTTCGGAGCCATAGCAAAAAGAATCGTCCAATTCGGACATCGTATGAGAAAGTTATGCCTATTTTCGCGACGCGGAAAAAATCTGCCGAAATGTGAGATCCGCGATCGCGGATCAACAAATGCGAACCGCAAAATGGACTTTGAGGTCGGAAACTGAGGCAGAAAGTGTCTATAAGCGGGGGTTTTGGCCATTTAACATATTTGGGGCTAGGGAGGTCGGATTGAGGCGATTTTTGAGGCAATTTTCAAGGAAAACATCGGGGTAAGTGTTCTTTATCATAAATCCTTCATAGATCATGATTCTATACTCATTTACATCATAAATCCATGAATCTATGGAAGAAAAATCAGATTTTTCTTCCAAATCTTCCATGAACAAAAATTAAGATTTGAAAGCCAATCCGATGTCGGAATTCGACAAATTTTATATGGTTGAACTCGTACCGGAATGGGTCATCACATTTTGTGGGTTTTGTACGATTACGAGAAGTGGGCCCTACTGGCAATTTTGAGTTAAAATTCGGATTTTAATCCGGAAAATTTGTAAATTCATATGGAATTAGTTTCTAATATGTGTATTGAGTGTATTAAATTATTTGTGACTAGATTTGAAGCCTTCGGACGCAAAGTTGCAAGGCAAAGGATTATCAGAACCTTGAATTCATTTGCAAAGCGAGGTAAGTGGTTGTCCTAATCTTAGCTTGAGGGACTAGAAATTGTGCTAATTGTTAAATTACTTCTTGTTGAGAACAATGTATAGGTATGGTGACGAGTACCTATACATTGGTGTCGAGCATGACCGTGGGTCATATATTGATAAGTGTTGTGCAATTATTGTTCGAATTGCTAAATATTATCTGTGATTGTTGTTATAATATAAGTGGGAGCGGGTGGCACGCCTGCCACAAGATATCGTGAAATGAGGGCGGGTGGTACGCCTACTACATGAATTTATCATTATAATTCTTCCTCGTGATTACAGGTTGATGTATCTTTTATTCGGCATAATTTAGATTGTTAGATGGACTAGTTGAATAAGGAAGTGTTAGAAGTCAAAAAGGGGTCCAGTGTCTAAGTCATGGGTAGTGCCTTAGGAGTTCATTAGGAGTTTAAGGGATCCGGTGTCACAATAGTAGCGTCGTGTCTAGGTTTAATGAAATGATAATTGGGTTAGGAGGTTAATTGTAGAACTTCGATTGTAATTAAGTACTAACATTGATTGAGCTAAATAGGAGTCGAATATGGTTTGGGTATAGCTGATTTCCACCTGGCCAGGATGATTGTTTGATGTTGTTTATTCCCTAATTGGGAAGTTGTTATGTTGCCTTGTTCCCTTGTCGGGACTTCTTGTGATTGTTGTGGTATTGTAAGTGGGAGTGGGTGGCACGCCTGCCACAGGATATATTGTAAGTGGGAGCGGGTGGCACGCCTGCCACAAGAGGTTACTGTAAGTGGGAACGGGTTGCATGCCTGCAACAAGAGGTTACGGGAGGTGAAGGTGGCTTGTATTTCATCTCATTGTGTTAAAGGCTAAATTGCAGTTTTCCTTCTTAATCGTTGATGATTCGTTTCGCTTTATTTGTCTGTTATTGCAATGTATGTTTTCTTTTCCCCGTTTAAATTGTTTATGTATTTCTAGTTTTCTGCTGTAGATACATATATGTTTATAATTAAACAGGTTTATCTGAAGTTTGGTCCTAGCCTCGTCACTACCTCGCCGGGGTTAGGCCAGGCACTTACCAGCACATGGGGTCGGTTGTGCTGATACTACACTCTGCACTCTTTTGTGCAGATCCCAGTGCCGCAGGCTTCGGACAGTAGAAAGCTTCCAGCGTTGTGATTATCAGGCGACCCAAGGTAGTACATACGTTCGTAGATCTTGGCGTCCCCTGTCCCTTTTCTTTACCTGTTTCTTCCACGTAGTTTGGAGACAGTATTTTGTTATTTCTTCCAGAACCTTGTTTGTAGTACTCTTAGACAGTTTGTGAAACTGTGACACCAGATCTTGGATAGTTTGTAAAAGAGATTTTATTCGAAATATTCTATGCATTTCGCTCGTTAAATTGTGTTATTTATTTATGGTTGGTTTTAGTTGAATTGATTTTGAATGAAAACGCGGTAAATAATTCGGTTGATTGGCTTGCCTAGCTTTCACTAGTAGGCGCCATCACGACTCCCAAGGGTGGGAAATCCGGGTCGTGACAAAACTAGAAGTCCACCTATCTATTCATCCTCGTTTAACAGCACATTAAAGTCACCTCAAACCATCGAAGGATCCTCCATATCACTAGCCATATAATATAGATTATCCCAGAGTTCCAATCGTTCTAAAGCATCACACTTAGCATATAAAAAAGTCATTATAATCTGCTCATCAATTGAATGATCTAGTACCTTAACAATCACCTGTTGATCTGTATACATCACCAATTTGCACTCAATAGCTGCCTCAAAAAACAACCATGTCTTACCGTTTATGTTAGAGTAAGCAGTCTCCGTTTGTAACCTTCTTCTATATCTGTTTATATGTCCAGCTTTTTGAAAAGGCTCCATCAAAGCAATAACAGTAAACTTATGTTCCTAATGCATGTTGATGACTCTTGGAAAGGTCTGATCGGTGTTAACAGACCTAATATTCCATATGAGAACATTCATCATCACTTACTATATGAAGCTGCCCTCTTGGGCAATACAGTTGTAGGTTGAACTTTCTCTTTCTGTTGTGATTTCTTAGTCTTTTTTACTGCTTTTGGACAAGACAATGGTGATATATTTGCTACTCGTTCTATCTGCCTTAAATTTGCAGTAGTGGACTCCTCGTCTCCTTCTTCCTCTAGTTGTTGGCTTTCAATGATAATATTTCCTTCTGGTGCATCATTGTGTGTTACTAGATCATGCAAAGTTTATAAAGGGCTCTTTAGAGGTACGTCAATCTGCAGTTGCATAGCCTGTTTACTGCCTGAAGATTCACTGTTTATCATCTTTGTAGGATCATCAGCTACCTGCAATTCTTGTAATTGCAGATTAGATGTCGAGTAAACCTTAGGGTTTACTGTTGCTCCATCAGTTGCTGTAGTAGGAGTATCTTTACATATGGTTTCAGCTCGATCATCCAGATAAACTGCACTTTCATCTACGAAAGCTACCAGTTCCCTTGTTGCTGCTGTTCTCGTCTCCTTTTCCTCGATTTTAGCTTCAGAACTGGTGGTATCTTGTGAATTAGGGTTAGGGTTAGGGTTTACTGTAGCTTCGAACCCTAACTATGGTAATTGCTCCTCCTGTACACAGTCCTCTTTGTCCTTATTTTTTGCAGCTTCTGTTTGGTTTGTTCGACCCTCTAAGTGTTCCACTTGATCACTCCAATTTGTCTTCTTGGAACTACCTTCATTCGATACTATTTGTTGTGCCAAATCTTCTATGCACCCAGTCAATGGTAGCTTCATTTCTAACTAAATCCTCTAGAACTTCATCATGAGCTCCCTTGATGACGTTATCCACTGCTTCCTGCTTTACCTGTCTGCTTTCCCTATCCTCTTCTGCATCTTTACCATTACCAGTAGGAATATGAGCTTGCAGTTCCTGATGTTGCTTGTTTTGCACCTGCTTCTTCTCCCCAGACCTACTGTGATGCTCTTGTCTGCCATCTGTAATCTTCAATTGATTAGCTTTCTCAATATCCAAAGCATCAACTTCCTCAATGTTTAAAGCATCAAATTTGTTCACTGTTACTACTTCGTCCACCTTGGCTTACCCTTTATCCTTGATATTACCTCTGTCCTTACCATCATCACTGTTTGTCAAATCTGCAGCCTCGATACTATGACCCTTTCCATCTCTTTGGTATCTATTTTCTTGCTTTGATCCATTATTGTCGAGCTTGATTAATAGGGGGATTTACAACTACTTTACCACTCGAGAGTACCCTTCCTACCAGTTCCTTTTCCTTTTTCTTGCTATCATCAAATTGTCTAAGCTTTGGGTTAATCACCCAGCAATCTTCTTCAATATGACCTTGTTTCTTGAAGCTCTTACACTACTTAGGCATATAATCGTACCTAATGTTGATCCACTTTGAGGTTTCTGGGCCAGTTTCATCTTCTTCCTTGACTATTTTAGTTCTTTGTGGTAACTTGGCTAATTGATTAACTTGAACTTTTACTTTTGCACAACTAGGTCTGGTCGCGTTTTGAGTAGCTAAATCAACGTGTAAGGGATTTTACCCACTGCCCTAGCAAGAGAAAAAACAAACTCCTTACCAAAAAAATTTGGAGGTAGTTCTAGAAAACTAATCCATGCCACTGCTATAGGAGTTTCTTCCTTAGGTGTCCACCATGGATTCCACTTCGAACATCTCATCTGCCACATGGTTCCATCTACCTTTAAATAATAACCAGGCTTCGAGAGTAGGTTAATATAATCCTCCATCAATTACAGTCGAATAAGAACATGATTATCTTCTATGAGACCGATCAAACAAGCTCCTTTAAGTTCGCATTGAATAGGAATAACTTTACGTAGTTCATTGATAACAGGTTTTCCATAAGAAAACTTGCCAAGAACCGGTAATTGCAACCCTTGTTTCACGATCGATTGTTTAACTTCTGCTTTTTTCCATCAAACAATGGGTTCTTCGTGCATATATTCCACTGGTTTTATCGAAATTACAGTCGCAACAGTCGCAGCAGTCGCAGCAGTCACGGCAGTGGCAGTTAGGGTTTGCATGGAATTTAGGGTTTTTGGTTAGAGGAAATCAGAGTATTTTGGGGGTGAATTCATGGATGTTATTGGTATTGCAGGGTTGGGAATCGAAGAAGACGACTGACCAGCACCAACAGGTGGCTGGTCAGTCGTTGAAGCTTCCATAATGGTGTTTGGAAGCTTGAACTTTTATCGCCGGAAATCGCAATTCTAGAGAGAAAAATCAAGAGCTCGTTTTATCGCCGAAAATCGCAATTATGTAGAAACTTGTTGAATTTTAGTCATGGGCATTTTTTTTTCTTTTGTTGCTAGTCTTTTTTGTTAAAAGAATGTTCAAATTTATAAGTATTACATTAGTGTTTATAAGTAGCATCATCCTAGGGGATTGCTGCACGAAGTGCTATAGTTTGCGAAGCGAACAGTTTGCTATACACAGGGCTTCGATTGGCAAAGCGATCGATTTGCTATATGCATGGCTCCGATTGGAAGAGCTGATGGCTGGATATGTGAAGGATTCCTCGATTGGCAGAGGAGACAGTTTGATATATACAAAGCTCCAATTGACGGGACGACAGCTTGATTTGTACAAAATGCTCCGATTGGTAGAGCGGGTGGTTTGATATATACAGGGTGCTTCGATTTCATCTAAGACTTGATTTAGAAATACCTACAAAGAATTTGAAGCTAGTCCTTAACCATATGAGAAAATGAAAGGAGGGATGGGGGCTCATGGGATTGTAGTGGGTCCATCATCGATCCCGGTGTGCTTTGATATCCTTTGGTTCATGCCAATCCTGCGCTCAAAGAAAAATTCTTAATCGAGGAGGAGTGTTGATTTGTGTTGATTGTAGACATGGCCTTGCCCCGGATCTAGAGGGTTATGCCACAGATTTTGATAAGTGGAAGAGTAGGATATCTAACAGTATATTGAAAAAAAATCATTTATATTTAAGCCAAATTCCATTCTTCCGAATTATTACATGTTTAGAAGTTCCTTCTGGCGCGAGTATTATTTCTGCATAGCTCTATCCCATTGATGACGTTCTACTGGATATGTCCCAGATGACGTAGCTTCTCGCTATTGCGATCGCGTCCTAATCTAAAAAAATGCAATACAAAGGCTTTTCTAGGGTTATGACCGAACCTTTTTAGTTTGCATACCAATCCGAGCGAAATCAAGTCTGAACATAGTTCAAGGATGATGAAATGATTTATGATGTATGAGCTTGACTCGGGCAGCGTACATATCCAAGTGGAATCAAGTCAAAATGTAGTTCGATTACAATAGATGCAAAGTAGTAAAAATTTGAGATGACATGGCCAAGTCTGACTCAAATTGTCTACGTATCAAAATAGAATCAGGCCAAAATGTAGTTTGACTACAATAAATAACTGAATCCAATGTGGATTGCCTACGTATTCCTTCCAAAAGAAATCAAGTCGCGGCGTAGTTCCGACTACATACAAAATGACATTTGGATTTCTATTACAATAGGGGGAAAGAGACTGAAACCTTAACTCTATTGCTTTCAAATGTAGTATCTATTGACTGCGTCTAAAGTGATGGGCTTCGTGATTTCTGTGCCGTCCATTTCTGCTAGGATTAGTGCACCTACTAACAATACTCAATGGACCACATAAGGACCTTGCCAATTTTGTGCGAATTTCCCCTTGGCCTCTTCTTATGGTTAGGGTATCATCTTCAAAACCAATTGCCCCGGTGTGAGCTGCCGAGGTTTCACTTTTCTATTGAATGCGTTGGCCATCCTATTTTGATACAGATAACCATGACACATCGCGTTCATTCTCTTTTCATCAATGAACATTTGTTATTCTTACCTAGCATGTATCCATTCTGCATCGTCTAGCCTAGCTTCCTGGATAACTCTCAAAGATTGTATCTCAGTCCCTGCAGGTATCACAGCTTCAGTGCCTTATACCAACATGTATGGCATTGCCCCAGTAGATGTTGTCATAGTAGTGTGGTAACCCCATAAGGGAAAGGATAGCTTCTCGTGCCACTGCATGTGATTGTCCATTATCTTCCTTAAGATCCTCTTGATGATTTTGATAGCTGCTTCAATTGTTCCATTCTTTTGTGGCCTGTAGGCTGTGGAGTTATGGTGGATGATTATGAACTTCTTGCAAATATCCCCCATGAGATCGAAGTTGACATTGGCTGCATTGTCAGTTATGATTGACTCTAAAATCCTAAATCAATAGACTATGTTATTGCAGACAAAATTTGCCACTACCTCTTCCTGACAGCCTTGTATGTAAAAGCTTTGACCTGTTCGGTGAAGTAGTTCATATCTACCAAGTTGAAATGATGCATGTTTGATGCGGCAGGTTCTATAGGTCCAATCACATCCATGCTTCAAGCGGCAAACGGCCAAAGAGAACCCATTACATTTAACTCATTTGATGGAACTCAGATGAAATCCCCGTGAATCATACAGTCGTGACACTTCTACACGTAGTAGATGCTATCATATTCCACGGTCATCCAAAAGTATCCGGCCGTCAATATCTTCCTGGCTAGGATGAAACCATTCATGTAAGGCCCATGCGTTCCTGAATGTATCTCTTCCAATAATCTTGTTGCTTCAGCACCATCCACATACCCTAACAGACCCAAATCTAGGGGTCCTCATGTACATGACTTCCCCATTAAGGAAACATTTATTTGCTTGTCTTCATATTTTTAGTGGCACTTTCTGGGTATTCTCTTACTTCAAGGAACCTTTTGATGTCGGGGTACCAAGGCTTACCATCTAGTTCTTAATCTACATGGAAACAATATACATGTTGATCTCGAACCTCTATCTCGATGTGGTCGATGTAATTCTAGTATGGATGCTGGATCATAGATGACAAAGTTGTGAGAGTGTCAGAGAACCCTTTTTGGATTCCCGGAACATGCTTTAACTCGATCTTAGTGAACTTCTTATCCAACTCCTTTGCATATTGCAAGTATGGAAGGATGTTGACAATTTTCGTGGTCCATTTGCCCTGAACTTGTTGTATCAGCAAATTAGAATCTCCTATGATCAAAAGTTCCTTGATGTTCATGTCGACTGCCATCCTCATCTCGATGATGCATGCCTCATATACCACCATATTATTTGAACAGGGGAACCTTATCTTAGATGAAGCCAAATAATGTTGCCCCGACTCAAAAAATAGGACTGCCCTAATTCCTACACCTTTGAAATTCGCCGCTCCATCAAAAAACATCCTCCACCCTGGATATGATTCTAAAATGTCCTCCCTAGCGAATAATACTTTTTCATCTAGAAAATATGTAGTAAGTGGCTCGTAATCCTTATCCACCGGATTTTCTGCAAGATGGTCGGCCAATGCTTGTCCTTTGATAGCTTTCTGCATCACATACACAATATCAAACACAAGATGGGCAGGGTTGTTACAACATGGTTCTCGAAGTTTACAAAAGATTGTGTGCGTTTATAAATCTACCTTAGGGAATGAAAATATATAAGACAGAAAATCCACCAGCAATTCAATAATCATCCCCGAAGTTACCTCCTAAGCTTTCTGCTTCCGGCTCTCCTCATGGTCGTCTTCAACATCCTTTTCATCATCATAATTATTGTACTCTGGCTCTGTTTCTTACTCAATCAGTATGTCCTCAATCTAGTAGTTTTCGTCATTTGGTGGTGGCAACATGTTGTCGATCGAACTGTGAACTACTTATCGATGCATAGCAGTGGTGACGAGATAGTGGGGCAAGATCTCATGATATATCTGCAAAGCTGCTGTTGAATCCTCCTGTCGGTCAGTCCCACTCTGCTAGGCCTGTCTAGCTCGTCCTCCTCGTTGATCCACATAATGTACTCAAGCGTGCACCAAGGATTTTGTCCCATTTCCATTGTGATCTAGTCGTTCCATTAATCTTGGATCCCCCTCACCCTCGGGATCAGAATTTGTGTGTTGTAATCATCTTCAAACAAAGTTGTCCTTGACCGGAGAGGCATGTCTTGAATTAGACCAAATTGCCTTAGAACCCTCAGAGGTGCGTACGACTGAATCGCTTATAGTACCACCAATTCAATGAAGAACTTTCACATGCTTCTCAAGATTGCCTTGTCCCCAACCATGAAAGTTTCAAATTTATGAATTCTTCGCTAAAATTGGTCAACATTTGCTGCCACTCCTCCTGGCCATGCAGTGTAACCCAGTGCCTCAACCTTAGGTTATGGCTTCGGATCATGTTACTGATGCCCCTTTCTTTGTGGGACGACCAGCAATCCCTATAGTGCCAGAGAAAAGGTTAAGGGGTAGAGCTCTCCCATGCTGCTTGATCACATTGGAATTCTTCAAGATGCCACTCATAGCTCTCCCAGTGTCCAATCATGTCAAATAGTTGGTGCAAACACGCCCATCCATCTTTGACGTTTCTCATGTTCCTGTTGATTGTCAAACCTAGTGCATGGATTATTCTATTGTCAGGCATGACAGCTGGCAGTATTGGTTTTCACGCGGTGAAAGGTAACTCTGTGAAGCTAGTAATCTCCTCTAGTGTTGGCGTCAACTCTCAATCAACAAACTTGAAGACCACCTTAGCTTAGTTCCAAACTCTATCAGCAGGCGACTAAGGACTTTGTCATCTCAAATTTTCTTCAAGACGGTATGTTTTTTCAGGTGTGTTCTAATTCCGTTAACGGCTCCCGTAGAATGTTTCTCCACCACCGTTTCAGCTTGTGCGGTGCACCCATGACCATGTTAATCTCAGTGAAATTGCAGTTGATTTCCATCTAAAGAAGTGAAAGGTTTGGTAAGCGTCTGCCCTGGATCATTACTGCCTTATCTGGATTGGTTAGCCGTTCCAAAAAATACATGTTGTTGGGTGCATGACCCGTTGACATTAAGGTAGCTTTCCTAATTGTGAGTCAATACAAATGAATAACTCATCTAAGGTTTATGCGACATGACCTATGTTTGCTAAGAGTATAGAGTTTCCTAGCTTTAGAGTTGGACTGAATAACTGGGAAATTGCCTTTTGAATGTGAATGCTTATAAGTTGAAAATTAGATATGCTAAAAAAACTTGTAAGGAATCCTTTGTTTGAAACAAATGTTGAGTGTATATTTTAAAAAGGTAATTATTTATGTAACTTAATAAAGTAAGGTGATTATTTCAAAAAAGCACCTTAAGTTGGGATAAGTATACCTTAATCGAAAATTAATTCTAGCAAGAAGCTTATATTTCGAAACTTCTTGAGGTCTATTAGTTCCCCAAACATCGACTATGTTGGTCTTTATTTATTGATATGGCTTCGCAGGTAATTTTGCAATTCTATTTTTTCAAAGAGATTTCATTTTGCCTTTGAAATATATCAAAGTCCAAACTTATTGAAAAATATTAGTGATAACAAGATAAATCCTCTCATTATTGAAAAAAATAAGTTTTCAAATTAATTAGTGATTAAACATTACCAGATCTAAAGTGAGCAAGATTTCTCACTTGATTTTACCTATGGGCTTTGGTTTGGCTACTCCCCTAAAAAAGATCAAAACATTAAAGATATCCAATAATGAAGTTAGTCATTCAATGTCACGACCCCAATTTTTCACCTTAGGATGTCGTGATGGCTCCTAGTCTCTGAGACTATGTAAGCGTAACATGCAGTGAGAGAAACTTCAAATTAAACCATTTAATCTATCATAATAGAACTCAATAGTACAACTGCGAACAACTCCCCAAAAACCTGGTGGAAAAGAGTCATAAGCTCTACAAGTATGTACTAATAGTCTCGGGATACAATACTGTTTTGGAACAAGAAATAAAAAGTATAATATCTAAAAGCATAAGGTGACTTCGAGGCTTGCGGTCATCGAGCAGGTATACCTTGAAGTCACCAAAAACGGCTAATCAACTCAATCACTGGCATCCAGCATGGGTGGACGTACCTGAATCTGCACATTTTGATTACACCAGAACGGTACTCAGCAAGTATCAAGCATTACCTCGATTGAGTAGTGAAGAGGCCAAGTCTGGAAACCTACCAAGACAAGATAACCGGAAAAAAATAAAATACCGAGAAGTAACAGAAAGTGGAGAAATGAATAATAACAAGCACTTTAAAAACGTAAGCTAATAACTCAATTTAAAGCAAAAAGGCAACAAGAAGGGAACACTTAATGAGAACCATAAGTAATCAATTACAGACAAAAATAGGTTAGACAAGGAAGAAAAACATCAAGAATCATTCAACAAATAAACCTTTTCAACACAGAATGTACAACAATAATCACAACAAAGGTACCACCTCATATTCACATTTCACAATTTTTCCTTATATCACAATTTGAACTTTATATTTGGATTTTTCCAAAATAGCTACACACATTTTAGCTCAACTTATCCCACCGCGTGGCGTCAAGTAGTTCCATAACGAGCAACACGCGTATTAATATCTCATTGCATGTGTATCACCTCTAGCCTTATACCATCGCATGTGTACCAATATCACAACATAATCACAACTAGCACCACAACTGCCTATATGCTACAACCAGCCAAAAAGTCAACAATACCAATGTTTCCACAACAAAATAGCCCATGGCTTAACCACAATGTATAAAAAATCTCAACAATAACATATGTAAGGGTAGATTAACAATGAAAAAAATAAAATATTATGAAAATTCAATTAAAGTCATGGAAAGGGTCTAAATAACCTAATCGATCAAATACTGCATATAGCCCGTGTATACATCATCACCTCGCGTGCATGTCTTCCACGTAACACAAATAGCACAATCAACCCAAATCCTAAGGGATAGTTTCCCCAACATAAAGTTAGGTAAGATACTTACCTCAACTAGGCCAAATCTCATCTTGAATATAGCTTTTGCCGTAAAATTCACCTCCACATGACTCAAATCCAACACCAAAAAACGTAATAACATCAAACAATGCAAGAGAAATCAATTGCAATACATAAAGCTATGATCTTTACACATTTCGCTATAAGTCAACAAAAGTCAACCCCAGGCTAGCCGGCTAAAACTTGGGTCCAATGGTAGATTTCAACTACCCATAACCCCACGAGTACATATATGTGTTTTGTTTTCATATCCGAGTCCAAATCAACTCTTAAAACTCAATTCTTTATTGTTCAAAACTTTGACAAAAATTCCCAAATTTCCTCTTTGATTCGCATATATTGGATGTTAAATCTAAGACATAATCATGAAATATAGTCGTGAATTGATTAGAATCACTTAGCCAATGTTTGTAGATGAAAAACGCCTCTCCAAATTGCCTCCTACGGAGTCTATAGTTCTAAAATATGAGAAATGAGACTAAATCCCAACTTTCCAGCCCTTATGTTAAGTTGTAGGTGTCCCATTAGCAACACTGGGTTCGCATTTGCGAACCCTCACAATTATGGAACAAGGATCCCAATTGCGATGTAAGGCATCGTAAATATTTTACCTAAAACCCGAGATTTCGTGGTGCTGAAGTAGACTATGTGTTGACGAATGTGGAGTAACGGATAATTTTGGCAGAAAAAGACATTTCTGCAGCCTATTATGCAGTCACGAAATCACTCTGCGGACTGTAGAATGGCCGGCGAGTGAAGCATTAGCTGGGCAAGTAAGGACGAAAGTCAGACCGCATAAGCATTACGCGATTGTAGAACAGGTCTACGGTGCATTATGTGACCGCAGAACATGTCTGCGGACCACATAATGGCTGCAGAGTAGGGCAGGATTGCCTAGTTCCAGAGGGCCATTTCACGGACCGCAGAAGAATTATGTGGTCGCATATACGACTACAGATCTGTGACGGGGCTCCTTTTTTTCTAGTTTTTTTTACTTGACCCTATTTCAATATTTTAGAGTAATAGACAACTTCTGAAGCAAAACATATATTCTAGAGTGAGGGAGTGTCAAAGAGTGAGGGAAAGTTCCTAAGCTCATCACCCATCATTTGTTGCTCAAAGTTGAAGATATTGTTAGAAGAATTCACTAGGTCTTCATCCTAGAGGTAATTTTCTACTCCATAGCACTCAATTTCGTGATTCTAATTGAAAATAGGTAATAAGCCAGGAAATTATGGGGTGTGAGAGTTGTTTATATTACAAGCATGTACCATCTAGGGTAGTAGGAAGATTGTTGAGCTCTTTTGAGTAAGCTTTGGGTAGTGGGATGATAGAATCCACCATGGGAGGACCTTGGAACCTTAATACACACATAGTGTTTGATAAAAAGCTCAAGTGAGCTGGAATTATGAACTCCTTCATAATTTGTGTTCAATTTTGCTATATCTCTAAATAGATTGAAGTAGCTACAAATTCTGAAACATTGTAGTAATTTAAAAGCGCTCGAGGCGAGGTATCTTGGCTAAACATCTACTTCATAATTAAATTTTCATGATGATCTTGTAAGTCCCAATTGTCCATTATGAATTGACTTTCGGAATAAGTTCAGCATCATATGATGCATATATATGAATATGTTCAAATGTGTTTCGGAATGTTCTTATTAAATTGTGCTATTATTCGGGAGAGTATTTGAAGTATGAGTATGTACTAAAATACTGTGACTTCAAGTCAAGTCCAAATGAAAGTGATCACATCAAATTGTATAAGAGATCGTATGTGCCTAAGACCCTAATTTGCTCAACTATGCGTTTAAAGTCTTACTTTGAAAAGCATTATTGTTGGTTATTTATGATAATGATTGAAAATGGAATAGTGATCTTGAATAGTGAAGTACGACCAATGTGCCAAGAATGATATTGCGTTATGGCCAATGATGTCAATGAAATGAATGACATGTAATAGAATATGAATTGAGCGGTAAATAATTTTAATAACAAATGCTTTGGGAATATCGATTAACCACCTAGGAAGGTTAGGTCGGAACAACCTAACCCCGAAAATACACGTGCCAATGTAGGAGTGATTCAGGGGTAAATCAGTGTTAATGTGATGAGACTATTTCCCCTTATATGGGATGAGATTGTTGTGTTGAGATGTTTTCTCTTTAAATGGGATGAGATTATTGCTAGCTAGATGTGATGTAATGTCGACCTACACGGTAATGTTGTGAGACAGCTTAGCTGATCGGGCTATGATCGGACGCCCTGCGCGCACATGGTGGTATTATAGCTATATGTCTCGGCGTAAGACCGCTTAGCTGGTCGGGCTGAGGTCAGACTCCGTGCAAAAACACGGTGGTATATCGATGCTAAAGATCTCCCAACTTAAATTACCGAAACCTACTTGAAATTTACATTTCCCCTAATGTGACACTTTGGTACCTTTTGAGTCTCTTATTGATATCATGGTTTATTCTCCATTTACTGTTGCTCCTTCTATTGAGAAGGTGCTTAGTTTTACATACTAGTACTACTCCATATGTACTAACGTCTCTTTTGCTGGGGGCTCTGCTTCTTTAATGGATGCAGGTGGTTCCATAGTTGGTGGTATTGATCAGTGATAGCAGCACTACCTCTCCTCAGCTGATTTGGTGAGCCCCACTTCATTTTGGGGTCCTATATCTTCTATCCTTTGTTCATAGCATTTTGGGGTATATCTGCCGCCTTGTTGCCGGCACTGTCATAACACTCTTTTGTTCCTGTTAGAGGATCCATAGTCGTAGTGTGGGTTGTATCTGTTTTTTTGGAAAGTCAAAAAAAAAAATGTTGTAATTGTATCATCTGTTCCACTTTAACTATGATTTTACAATGTACGGTTTTGATTATTTGTTAAGGACGTAACTAATGGAAATGAAATGATGTTGTTCACATGACTTCTCACTGACTAATTAATGAAATGTACTCTTCTCTTTATTTGTGGGTAAGTTGGGTAGATGGCACTGTGCAGGCTTGCTCGATCGAGGTAACTCTGTTTAGCGCCGGTCGCGCTCCCCGAGGACAGGGTGTGACAGACATGGTATTAGAACCTAAGGTTATAAAGTGTCATAGGATTTCTCGGAGCAGTGTCTAGTAGTGTCCTTCTTATCGATGTGTTGTTGACCACATCTATAATTAGGAGGCTACTTGGGCATTTAGGAATAATACCCTTCTTTGATAATCTAGATCGTGCGATAAAGTGGTTGTAAGATTGTTCCTCCTTTAACTCGCGCATTGCTCTAATTTTTAGTATATGGTGCCTAGGATGAAAGAAATAATTGGCCAAGGAGCCAATGCCACCCCAGTAGTGGCAGTTGACCCTTTACTTGATGATGTGGGTGAACACCCAAAGGGTGTGAATATTCCCCCGACTACTACACTGCCTGATTCAACTACACCTGGTCACACTGCACCAGTTCCTACACCTACAAAGGGTGCAACGATCCCTCCGACTGATATTCCAGTTCCACCTATAGCCCCAGCTTCCGATTCCGGTGTTCCCGATGGGGATCTTCAAGGAGCCATACAGATGTTGGCTCAAATAGTGGCTTCCCAGGCACAGAGATCAGATGCTGCACCCACTACTTCTAGTTAGCAAAGGGATTCCACTAGTTCCATATGAACAGATTTCTCCTATTG
>MCJB01050275.1:193192-237615 GCA_002018475.1 Nicotiana obtusifolia
GAACGAACCCCAAAGATACTCTACTCTTAGAAGGTAGCAGTACGTATATTGTTTCCCCTCTTATGGGAGGATTGATATGTTATTATTTCACCATGGTAGTATGACTCTTATAAGTCCAGCATGCATTATATATTTTACTCTACCGAGCCGCGCTATAGTCGGTCGGGTATGGCACCTATTGTGCAAGCACAGATCAGTTGGGTATGATAATGAGGAGGCCCACAGAGGCATATGTATGAGATGATGATGAGGCCCACAGAGGCGTATATATGTATATGATGATTTTTAAAAGGATATAAATATATGTATAAGCATATGCACGTCAGGCATGACATGGTTAATCGCCCTCAGAGGCATTCAGATGGTACATGTTGTATGTCTCTTATCCTGATGCTTATTATTGTTCTTACATTATGTTTCCTATTTTACATACTCAGTACATTATCCGTACTGACGTCCTTTATTTGTGGACGCTGCATGTCGTGCTTCAGGTCCAGGCAGACAGATAGACGAGGCTTCCCCACCACAGTAGGCTACTCAGTTCAGCAGATATTGGCGAGATCCATCCTTCGGACTTGCCACAGTCTTGGTATGCATTCTATTTTGGGCATGTCGGGGCCCTGTTCCGACATAGGTTGCATTATGTACGTTTTTGTAGAGGCTCATAGACAAATGTCAGTTTATGCATAGACAAGTGATGGGTTGACTTATGTACAGTTGAATTGCCTTGTCGGCAAACGTATGTATTTTGTTTTATGGTTTTGCATTGCAGCCTTGTTGGCTATATTATGTACATAAGTATGTTCGTATCATGGCATGACGTCTCGGTTCATTATAATTATTATTCGAGATTATATGCATATGACAAGCCTTATAGATAATAAGGAAAGTTAGATAAAGGGTACGCCGGCGCCCGTTGAGTAGGGTCCGGTGCCAGTTGCGGCCCTCCGGCTTGGGTCGTGACATTGTATCTTCTATCATTTGTTCATAACATTTTGAGGTATAGCCAGCAACTATTGCCGGCTCTGTCATTGAACTCTTTTATTCCCGTTAGATGCTCCGTAGACATA
The DNA here is from genome assembly GCA_002018475.1 of Nicotiana obtusifolia. Classification (NCBI taxonomy): domain Eukaryota; kingdom Viridiplantae; phylum Streptophyta; class Magnoliopsida; order Solanales; family Solanaceae; genus Nicotiana; species Nicotiana obtusifolia. The sequence goes on from MCJB01050275.1 coordinate 194,263, forward strand.
GTGTGGGTTTTGTCTGTTTTTGGGAAAGTTAAAACTAATGTAATTGTATCATCTATTCCACTTTAACCATGATTGTACAATGCACGGTTTTGAACATCTGTTAAGGACGTAATTAATGGAAATAAAATGGTGTTGTTCACATGACTTGTTACTAACTAATTAATGAAATGTACTATTCTCTTTATTTGTGGGTGAATTGGGTAGATGGCACTGTGCAGGTTTGCTCGACCGAGGTAACTCTATTGAGCTCCGGTTGCGCTCCCCGAGGTCGGGGCGTGACATGTGAACCCTGATAGACTCCTTAGATTTCGCAATTGCGACGAAGTCTTCGCAATTAGGAAGCCGACACCTTCCACTAAAACGGCCAATTGGTCACAATTGCAACCCCAACCCAGGCCTGCAGACTCAAATGCGAAGGAAAAGTTGCATTTGCGACATCTGACCTCCCCATGTCCCCTTCACGATTGCAAGGTATGTGCTCGTAATTGCGACATCAGAGCACCAGCACACCAACAACTTTACTTTAAGTCCAAATCATTTCGCGACAGGACCGAGACTTATCCGAGGCCCTTAGGCTAAAAAACAAACATCCTTACAAGTCTAAAAACATCATACAAACTCGCTCGCACGATCAAAACACAATAATATCTACAATTATGAAATAGACACAAAAACGCATGAATTTCCAAGTAAAATTCATGAACTTTTAGAATTGCGACAATCATCCAAATCCTATAAAATTAACTCCAGATGACACCAATTTAGCACAATGGAGTTATTTCAAGTCCCAAAACCATATTCTTAACCCGATAGCCAAAAGCCAACCTATGGTTAGACTTCTAAACCTTAAATTTTCAATTTTCGGCAAAACAATACAAATCAACTCACGAATCTCCGAATTTAATTTCGAGCATACTCCCAAGTCCAAAATCACGATACGAACATATCGGAGCCATCAAAATATCGTTTCCCGGTTGTTTTCACTAAAGTCAAAGTTTGGACAACATAATCAACTTAGGCTTCTAAACCAAGAATCAAATGGTCCAAATCAACCCAAAACCTTCCCGAAATGAAACCAATTAACCACGTAAGTTATAAAACCAAAATTACACATGTGTTAAGCATCAAAAGGGAAAACGCGGTTGAATAACACAAAACTAAAGGTCGGGTTGTTACATTCTCCCCCTCTTAAAAAAATAGTTTGTCCTCGAACATGCATAAAATGTGAGGATAATGTCTCCACATGTCATGCTCGATCTCCCAAGTCGTCTCCTCGACCGAATGACCCCTTCACTTAACCTTCACTAAATCAATTTTCTATGATCTCAACTTCCAGACCTGTCAGTCCAAGACAGCCACTGGTTCCTCAACATAAGCTAAATCTTTGTGCAATTAGACTGAGCTGAAATCTAATACATTGGACGGGTCATCATAATATTTTCGGAGCATAGAAACGTGGAAGACCTGGTGAACTTCCGACAAGTTGGGGTGCAATGCAAGCTTGTAAGCCACCTTGCCAATTCTCCCAAGGATCAACTTACCTAACCTATCTACATTGGGCACATATATACTGCCCTACATCCACAACGCACCATCATCTATGATAGAACCCTCCTTGGCGTCGTCGTGCTACACCGTATTCTTAAGGACAAGCAAATGGGGGTCGTCATTCTGAAGCTCCCTAATGCACTCATATAAAGAAGATCGAGAAACCACGGAAGCAAGAACCCAGCTGGTCTATGAAACATCCAATCTAACAAACTGATTGGCCAAGGCCTGAACTTCCATTGCTAGTGGCCACTCTTTTGCCGGTAAATATGTGTAATTTCCCATACTCTCCGCCTTTCGACTCAAAGCATCGGCCACCACATTGCCCTTCCTCGGATGATACAGAATAATGGAATCATAGTCTTTAAGCAAATCTAACCATCTCCTCTATTGCAAGTTAAGATCTTTCTACTTGTACAGATGTTGGAGCCTTCGGTGGTCAGTATAGACCTCACATGGGACACCACATAGATAATGTCTCCAAATCATCAATACATGAACAATAGATGCCAATTCCAAGTCATGCATAGGATAATTCTTCTCATGAACATTCAAGTGTCGAGACGCATCAAGAATTGCCCTACCGACTTGCATCAACATCGCACCAACCCCAGTATGTGACGCATCAGAATACACAGTGTAAGACCCTAAACACGTAAGAAACACCATCACTGGGGCTGTTGTCAAAGTAGTTTTGAGCTTTTGAAAGCTCGCCTCACACTCCTTAGGCTATCTGAGATGAGCACCCTTCTGGGCCAATCTAGTCAAAGGTGCAGCAATGGCCTAGAAATTTTCTACGAAATGGCGATAATACTCGACCAAACCGAGGAAACTCTGAATCTCAATAGCTGAAGACGCACTGGGCCATCTCTATATTACCTCAATCTTCTTTTGTTTTACTTTGATCCCGTCACTGGATATCACGTGACCAAAAACACCAGTTAATCGAGCCAGAACTCACGCTTTGAGAATTTGGCATATAACTACTTCTCTCTCAAGGTTTGGAGCACGATCCTTAGATGTTTATCATGATCCTCATGGCTGCAGGAGAACACCAAGATGTTATCCATAAACAAAATTACAAAAGAATCTACCGAGTCCTCATAGTCACCATACCGAGTCCTGAAAGTATACTTCAGAATATCCGGATCCCAAATCTTCAGTTGATGATACCCTGACCACAAATCAATCTCTGAGAACAATCTGGCACCCTGAAGTAGGTTAAATAAGTCATCAATGAGCGGTATTGGGTACTTATTCTTCAATGTAACCTTGTTCAACTGTTTATAATCAATACACATCTGCATAGAACCATCATTCTTCTTCATAAACAAAATTGGGGCACCCCGAGATGACACATTGGACTGGATGAAACCCTTATGAGGCAACTCTTGCAGCTGTTCCTTTAACTCCTTTAACTCGGCTGCTGCCATACAGTAGGGTGGGACAGAAATTGGCTGAGTGCCTGGCTATTAGTCAATACCACAGTCGATATCTTGCCAGGTGGCATAACTGGAAGATCTGCTAGAAACACATGTGGGATGTCTCTCACTATCGGAACTAACTCAACGGTAGGACTATCAGCACTAATGTCTCTCACGATGGCTAGATATGCATCACACCCATTCTCAACCATTCACTGAGCCATTATAAAGGACACAAACATGCTAGGAATATAATCCAATGTACCCCTCCACTCAAATCGCAGCAAACCTAGCATAGCTACTGTCACAGTCTTAGTGTGACAATATAGAATACCGTGATAGGACGGCTACCAGTCCTTGCCCAAGATCATATCAAAGTCTACCATATTGAGTAATAGTACATCAACTCTGGTCACAAAACCACCAATACAAACTAAGCACGACCAATACACACGGTCCACAACAATAGAATCTCATACAAGCGTGGAACTCGGATACTGGAGAACTCAAAGAATCACGAGATATATCAAAAAACAGAGCAAAGTAATATGACACATATGAATAAGTGGATCTAGGATCAAATAAGACTGATGCATCTCTATGAAAAATTTAAACCATACTTGTGACTAAAGCATCCGATGCAACCGCCTCTCTCCTGCCCAGAAAAGCATAGAATCTGGCCTGTCCTCCCCCTGTAGGGTGACCTCTACCCGCCTAGCCTCCACCCCTAGTTGGTGGTGCAGGTGGAGCGACAACTATAGCAGCAAACATGGCCTGTAAAGTCTGTGGACCAAGTGAAATCCGGGGAGCTGAGTAGTCTATGGAGGTGCACCCAACCTAAGTCTGGGGCAGTTCCTCACCACATGTCTGGTGTCGCCACACTTAGATCAAGCCCTCGGTAGGGGTAGCTGCTCAGGCTAACTCAGACTCGGTCGGTTAGACTAACCGCTGAAGGCACCCCATCGGGAGGTGCACTGGATTATGGCTGAGCAAAATGAGCAACCTGAGGCATTTGAATAGTCGGAGCACCACTAGAAGCTAGAAGTGATGATTGAGCTGGATGACTCACGTACCCATGTCATGACGGGCTGCAACTGGTGTGCGGCACCACTATATCCTCTAACATCTCGAGGCCTCTTTGTCTCCTAGTCCTCTCTGTCACGGCCCCGCATACACTCTAACCTTCGTGCAATCTCTACCGCCTACTAATATGGGATATTCATCTGCAATTCTCGAGACATACATAATTTAATACCATAGGTGAGCCCCTCGATCTTTGACTATAGTAACCAATGCAGGTGCATGTCGGGACAAGTCACTAAATCTGATAGCATACTATGACACTGTCATAGTATCCTGCCGCAGCTACTCAATCTCCGTGCGCCATGCATCCCAAAGGGTATGAGGAACAAACTCTCTCAAGAACATATCTAAAAACTAAGCCCAAATGAGTGATGTTGCATTGTACCGAGTCTAGGGTTTGGACTGAAATTAGGTTTCCACCACATATAGGCTGTTATAGACATCAAAAATGTAGTAAAAGTAACTCCGCTCGTCTCCACAATACCCATGGTGCGGAGAATACGATGGAACTTATCTAAAAACCATGTGTCTCCGCTATAGCTAAGCCACTGTAAGTAGGAGGAGGATACTTCTTGAACCTCTCAAGTCTAATTTGCTCTTCCTCAAATATCGCTGCCCTGACCTCGAGTAAAACAGGAACAACAAGCACCACTGGCATAACCTCCGGACCTGATCAACATGAACTCGCGGCTCTAGAGTACGTGCCGTGAGAGTTTGAGCTCCTCCCCCAGCCTAAGATATAGCTGGGGCAAGTAGAGTCCACCCCGCTTGAGCTAGGTACCAAATATGCTCAAGAATCGTGCTAGGGTCTCATGAAGTGCAGGGGTGACAACAGGCGCCTCAGGTGCTTGCCCTACAATTGGAGCTACTGGCGGCTCCTCAGTCGCTACTGTGGTAGATCCACTAGCTGCACCACGTGCCCCTTATCATCCTCTATCCCTGCCCCGGCCTTTCACAGCTCTAACAGGGGGCGCGAGTGTTTGATCGTTTGATCTCGCAGTGCATGTCCTCACCATCTATGCGACAACAGAAAGATAGAGATTCAGATTTTGAAGTCAACTAATTCACACGACAATGAATCAAAGAAGAGAAACTTCCTAAAATTTTGTAGCCTCTCGAAGATAAGTACAAACGTCTCCGTACCTATTTGTCAGACTCTACTAAACATTCTTATGAGTCGTAAAACCTATGAACCTAATTCTCTGATACCAACTTGTCACGATCCGAATTTCCCACCTTAGGATGTTTTGATGGTACCTAGTCTCTAAGGCTAGGTAAGCCTAACATGATTCGAGAAACAGCAGAAGTAATAAGAAAACATCAAATTAACCAATTAAACTATCAAAATAAAACTCAACAGTACAACTGCCAACAACTCCCCAAAAAACTGGTGGAACTGAGTCAAAAGCGCTAAATAATCTATTAATAGTCTCGGAATACAATACTTGACGAGCATAAAACTCACACTTAAATTATGCTCGCTAGTCAAATATAGTATAGTATAATATTGTATCCACAAGGATTGGATTTAAATAGTATTCTCGCAGTTTTTAGTTTGGTTGTTATCCAAGATGATAAACAATTGAGATTATAAGACGTCTAACTAAAATTTACTAAGAAGCTAAAGGTATTGACTAATTACAATCGAAACAAAGGTAAGGAAGGAAGTTATCAAAGGGATAAAATAGGGGTTGATAGGACAGGTGCAAGATAATTTTTTGGGATCTAACTCTAGGTAATTCACTTCAAACGTTTAAGTGAGTCTTTCTAATTCACTCAATTATTAGCTCAAATATTAAGCAAAAACTCATCTCCCGATTAAGTCTTAACCTCACAAGATGAACCAATTTAAGCACGTGAAGATATGCAAGAATGCGTAGTGGATTGGTCTTTAAGAGAACCTCTCTCGATTATCCTCCTAACTAGGTTTAATCAATGATTCAACTAGCCTGTTTTGATTACTTATTAGAATTAATGAACTCAACCAACAATATAATGCAAAAATATCACAAGTTATGCCTCTCTCGATTACATGAACAAGTGAATATAGATGCAACAGTTAAATCATCCAAAAACATTTCAGTACATAAAACCGGAGTTATAATACACAAACAATCATCAATACACCAAATCCATCAAACCTTAAAGAACTTCTCTATAGATATGGAGAAATTCATCACAAATGTTGTTAAAGTAATGGAAAACATAAATTCAATCCAAACTCGGGTCTTGAGTGAGGAAGGAATGATGAAATCCTTGTACTCTTGTTCTTCCAACTCCTCCTTAGCCTCCTTAGGTCGAATATGTGTCAAAAGTCCTAAAAATAACGTTTTTCTTGTATTTATACCAAGTAGGGTCGGGACCAGACGAAATCCCCTTCTCTTAGCTGAAACTTGATTTTCACTCTGTCAAAATTGCACAGGCGCGTTGCATAGGTCGATGCGCCATGCGCGGCATTAGTGGGGAAATCTAGGTATCTAGTTCTGACAGGCAGCAGAGAATTGCATAGAGCCCCACGCGATGCGATAGTGAGGATTTCTCAGAGTACGAGTTTTTCTTGTGTTTTAACTTTCAGACTTGGTCCTCGGCCCACGAACACGATCCCCGCTTAATCCCATGGATTTTACTCATACTTCAAAGCTCCAAATCACTTGAATTCATTATGTAATATAGATCAGAATCACTCCGACAAGGCATAAAACACAAAATAATTGCAGAACACTATCAATTAAAGCTCAAAACGAATAAAGTGCAGTAAATTATAGTGCAATAAGTGACTAAAACATGAGAGTATAGCCTATCATCAACACCACACACTTAAACCATTGCTCGTCCTCGAGCAATCAAACTATAGTTCATATAAGCACGATCTTTTTAATCAACACTCGCAACTCATCACACCAAGAATATTTACAACAGATTAAGCACAATGCCGTAACATCCTAGTCTCAAGATTTGACTTAACAGCACCACACATTTTTCACAACCCGCTCACTTACACTAACACATAAGTCATTGAAATTATCTTTCCTTCTTGAATCAAGTGCTCTCACACAACAATAGAGAGTAGTTCCACACACAATAAAGTTTAAGAACAATTAGGAACTTAAGATAGAAACAATTCGCTCACACTCCAAAAACAACATTCATATGCCACAAAAGACGTACCATAGGCTTGCCCGTAGTGTACTACTCTACTAATTGAACTCATTAATTCAAGGATCAAGTAGAACTTTAACTGGTCGTAATGTAAGTTGCGAGATGGGTAAGATACATTTGGATATCAGAGTGACTACACCTCCCTAAGCACTTTAATACATATATTTCATTGTTTAAAACCCCACACTTATGTCAAAACATAACTCCACCTTTCCACCAATATACATTAACTCCCTACTTTTTAAGCACAATTACATCAAGAGTTACCACTATCATGGAATATTTTTTCACAATTATACACTTATTTTTTTCTTTCTTTTTCAGTTCAAGTGGCTCTTACTTTTTCAAACTAGTGCACCTCTCTCCTTATTTCATTAGTTCCACTCAAAAGCCAAACCAACCACCCCACACTTCAACTTTTACAAAGCTCATAATAATTTCAAGTGCTCACGAGATGTAAAAGGTTCAAATAGATCGGCAATTCGAACAAATGGGTAAGACTTTAATGTGGTTGTTAAGGAAACAGGATTACAAGCTCAAATGGGTTAACTAAGATACATAACAATCATGTGGGTAAGAGTATATAACTGGCTCAACAAAGAAATGCCTATATCAAGTCCATGACTGAACAAAACTACTATTTCGCTTTGCAAACATACGGGGCATGTTCTATGCATCAAATGCAATGCACATAATAACACAAAACCTCACACACAGGCATGGTACATAACTCACTCAAGGTTGGACTATCAAGACACTCTAGTCAAAGTAATTAAGTAACGTTAAGATCCTACATTTTACGGTACTTATATAAGAGTCAAAAACTGAGCCTAAGCGTCACAACTAAGCACTCACTTTTCTCAAGGTATAATAAAGTTAAGAGATATTGCCTTCAATTTTAACCATAGCACAAAGTTTTCTAATCCTAACAAAAATTAAAAACTAACTACACTCGGTTCAAATAATACCCTTGCAAAAGAACCACGACACAAAGAAAAACCAAGGAGGAATTATTACACTACCTAACAATAGAAAATCATGTTGTCTTTCTTTTTTCAACTTTAATACCTCAAGAAACCTGTCCAATGATATCCATCGTCGGGAATAATCGAAATTTTTAAATTTTTATGGTTATTTTTTAATTTCCAACTACTATAGCAAACAAAGCTAACACATATACATACAACATACAATTATCCTCCACCCCACACTTTATGTTTGTGGCATGTCCCCATGACACACAATTAAAAAGCATAAGGTAAAAGAAACTTCCCTGAACATTTAGTCGGGGTCTGAGTCAAAGTAGCCTTTTTGGGGTACACGCCATGCGGTACCCCAAACTAAAAGAAACCTCCCTTCGAACTAATGCGCACATCCATGCAGTAGCCTTTTTGGGGTACATGCCACACTTATCTTTCTCGCTCACTGCAAACCTTCTCCATTGATCCCTTCACTTTCCAATCAATACTTGCAGCTGGTTTTTCTTTTCCCACCCCCTTTTCTACATTCATATCAAAAGTAACTGTCTCATCACCTACTCTCAGCATGAGCTTTCTCTCGCATATATCCAATATTGCTCTACCCATTACTAAGAATGGTCTTCCTAGGATAAGGGAGACCTTCTTGTTTTCCTCCATATTCACAGTACCTCCAGGTGAACTCCATGAAAAGCTAAGGGGCCTCTAACACATTGCATTGAAATTGTAGTTCCCCACAGCATTTACTTCCACAGTTGAGGCTTGACACATGAGTAGGGTGTCCTCTTCTACATATATCACAAGCTTCGTGCGGCTCATTTTGCATTGTGGCCAAATTCAGCTTCCTTATTTCTTTAGCCATAGCATTAAGTTGTACCCACACAAATGTATTCGCATCAACTTGGTGAACACCGATTGATCTTCTTCTTTCAGCACTCTCAGAGGGCCACTGATTACCATCTTCAGATACCTCATCAAGAATTGTAACTATCTCCTCTTGAGTCTTATTCATCAACAGGCCTCCAGCAGCATTACTCGATGTTCTAGCGAGGCTGATGTCAATCCATCTCAAAAGTCCTAGAGCTGCGTTCAGAGTTCAATTGCTCTATGTAAATACTTTATGACTATCTCCTTAAACCTCTCCCATGCTTCAAAAACAGTTTCCGTATCTTTTGGTAGAAATTATGGACTTATCCTCTAAACTTGAGCGTATTAGCTAAGGAAAAATATTTATCAAGGAATGTTTTTGATTGAAAGAGTAACTTAGAAGATTTTGAAATTCTTAGGCTTAAATCCGACAGGAATTTGGTGTTGAGAGGTTGTTTGAGCGTTCCGAAGGTTAGAACAAATTCAAATAACGTTATGGGATATGTTGGCCTATTTGGTTGAGGTCCCAGTGGCCTCGAGTGAGTTTAAGGTGGCTAAATGGACTGTTTCGTCCTTGGAAAAGTTGCAGGAAAACCAGAAGTTGCAAATTTGTAAAAGAATAAAGAGACATCGCCAAAGCGGGATATGCTATCGCAAAACCTGTATGCGAGCCGCAAACTACACACCCAGATCGCAAACCCAGCAGTTTTCTGGGCAAAGAATGACGCCAAGAATGCGGTAAGGAATGCGGTCGCATTTCCACAATGCAGACCGCATATCCACCACACTGAGACCGAAGATCGAGATAGATTTTTGGACAAGATCCATGTCAGAAATGCGGTTGCATTTTTGAAATACGAACCGCATATCATACATTGAAATCGCAGACCAAGACAAATTTCTGGATAAAAATCAACGTCAAAATGTGGTCGCATTTTTGACCCAACTGGTGCGTTTTTTTTCTGATTTTTGACCCTGTATAAATAGAAACCAGTACCCATTGGCCATGCAAAAACCCACTATCGTTACCATCTAAGAAAAACACCTCCAAAACACCCTAAATCACAGCAAAATCAACCTCAAAACTTTATCCAAAGGAGCTTTTCTTGGACAAATTCTTAAAGGAGGGGATTTCGGCCATCTTAAACATAATGGGAACTATAGAGCTCGGATTGAAGCTAATTTCGAGGCGATTTTTGGGAGACTTTCAAGGGAAACATCGGGGTAAGTGTTCTTAGCTCAACCTTTGGTCAAATAACCCAAGTATATCGCTAATTTAGTGTTTAATTGGGATTTAAGTTGGAGAAATTGTGGAAAACCCTTAAGTTTAGATTTAAGATTTGGAGGTCGAACCGATGTCGGAATTCGATAATTTTTGTATGGTTGAACTCGTTAGGAGGTAAGGGATGTGTTGATGTAAAGTTTATGAACTTCGAGAAGTGGGCCCGGGGCTCAGATTTTGCTAATTTCGTTATTTCTTGGTATTTTTTTGATTTTTTTTGATTGGGCTCTGTCACGCCCAGTATATTGTGACATATAGTTCTAATTTTGGATAGATTCGACGCGCGTGGAGGCCAATTGGAAGGGAAAAGGCGTCGCGGGCTAGGGATTTAGCTGGTTCGAGGTGAGTAGTGACTGTAAATGATGTTCTGAGGGTTTAAAACCCGGACTTGCTTATCATAGTGCTATATTGAGGTGAGGCACGCGCTCGATGATGAGCGTGGGGTCGTTTACTACTGGGGATTGTGACTTGGTCCATCCCGATTGACAATTTTACTACGCATTTGATTGAAACTTACTTGTTATTATCATGATTTGGGTTGATTGCCATCTTTGAGCTTTGTGCCAATTATTTGAACCTTTCGGGGATCCTTATCACTGTTTCCTCACTATTTTTGACTTATTACTTGAACTCAGTCATGCTGTTTTCACAATTTTATAACTCAGCCACTTTTACTCAGTTTTGAGACTTAAACAATATTTTTAATGATGTTTTTGGGCTGAGGACTACTGTTTTACTATAGTCTGAGGGGCTTGTGATGATTTTCTGACTGAGTGCGGCTGAGGGCAAGATGTGAGGTTTTACCGATTCATTTGAGGCTGAGGGCCTAAGATACTTTATGTGCCACGAGGTGGCTTCTGTCTGATAAGAGGTCGAGGGCCCGAGATACTGTATATACGCCACGAGGTGGCTTGATTGATATGAGGCCGAGGGCCTAGATATGTGCCACGAGATGGCTTGATATTACGCTTGGGCCGTAAGGGGCCCCACCCAGAGTCTGTACACCCCCAGTGAGCGTAGGTACCCATTGTGATGTGAATTATAGCCCGAGGGGCTGATGTTGTTTCATGTGATAGCCCGAGGGGCTGATGTTGTTTCATGTGATAGCCCGAGGGGCTGATGTTGTTTCATGTGATAGCCCGAGGGGCTGATGTTGTTCCATGTGATAGCCCGAGGGGCTGATGTTGTTTCATGTGATAGCCTGAGGGGCCGATGTTGTTCTGAGAGTTGAGCCCGAGAGGCTGGTACTATTTTTATGATGTTGCCCGAGGGGCGGATTTGTTGATATATATTTGGCTCGAGGGGCGATGTTTTACTTCACATGTTTTTAGCTGATGAAAAGAGATTTTTTCTTGAATTTCTCACTGATTTACTGTTTACGAATGATGTTTTAAATGCTTCATTGTAGAATGCCTTGTGCTTTGTGTGTTTTCTTACTTTTAATCGTTATTTATGGTTATTACTCACTGAGTTGGAAGTACTCACATTACTCCCTGCACCATAAGTGCAAATTCAGACGTCGTTGGTTCCGCCCTGGAGTATTGATTTCTCCTGTCCAGGCGGTGATTTAGAGACTACGAGGTAGCTGTTGGCGTCCGCAGCCCCGTATCTCTTTCATATTGTTGTTCCTATGTTCTTCAAAAATTGTGCCAGATATTGTAATTAGAAATCTTGCTATTAGGACTCATTAGTTGCTCATGACATTGTGACACACCGGTTTGGGCTGTAGTCGGGATGGTTAGCTATATTTTCCCCGAATGATTGCTATTAAACTACGCTTGCATTGTTTTCTTGTTAATTAACTTCTTAAAATGAGATTTTGTTTGAATTGGATGGCTTTGTCTTCACGAGAGGCGCCATCACGACCGGCTTCGGGGTTAGGGTCGTGACAGCTTGGTATCAGATCCCAGGTTACATAGGTCTCACGAGTCATGCGCGGGTTTAGTAGAGTCTCGCGGATCGGTACGGAGAAGTTTGTATTTATCTTCGAGAGGCTGTGGAACCTTTTTAGGAAAACTTCATGTTCTTCAAATTCTTGTCATGCGAGTTTCTTAATCCGAACACTAAAACTTCTGTTATCCTATTCTCTCACAAACGGTGAGGACGCGAGATATCGGACGAGGTGGACGACCACCAGTGCCAGCCACTGAGGCCACCAGAGGCTGCAGGCGCGGTTGTGGTCATGGCAGAAGCAGAGCAGCTAGGGCAGCACCTGTTGATCCACCAGGTGCCCCAGCTCAGGATCAGGCCCCAGTGGCACCGGCTCAGGCACCAGCTGTGCCTATCGTTATTCCAGGTCTTCAGGAGACCTTGCTCAGATCTTATCTATTTGCACGGGCCTGGCTCAGGCAGTTTCAACCACCACACAGTAGCTACTTCACAGGCCGGGGGAGGCAATCAGACCCCCGCTGCTCGCACACCTGAGCAGGCAGTGCAGGGACCTCAGATGCCGGGGGCACCTCCAGCCCTGCTGGTTGCACAAGCCCAGGAGTTCATGGTACCAGTTATGCCAGATGATGAGTAGCATCGTCTTGAGAGGTTTGCAGACTCCAGCTACGTCATTAAGTGGTGCTAAGGGCGAGGATGCCCAGGGTTTTCTTGACAAGTGTCAGCGGATGCTCCGTACAGTCGGGATCCTTGAGTCTAGTGGTGTGGCATTCACCACCTTTCAGTTTACGGGAGCTGCCTTCACTTGGTGGGAGGTGTATGAGAGGCGTAGACCGGTTGATGCAGCGCCCCTTACTTGGCAGCAGTTTTCTGCTCTTTTCTTGGAGAAGTATGTGCCAGTTCGAATGGCTGCCACAGGGGGATATGACTGTGTCACAGTATGAGTCGAGGTTTTCTAAATTGGCTCGTCATGCTGTTTGGATGGTTCTGACTGATCGTGAAAGGATCAGGAGGTTTGTGGATGGCCTTAACTATCATCTCCGTATTCTTATGACCAGGGAGAGAGTGTTGAGCGCTACTTTCGAGGAGGTGGTTGATATAGCTCGCGAGATTGAAATGGTTCGCCGTCAGGAGCGAGAGGAGAGGGAGGCTAAGAGGCCTCGAGGATCGGGCAGTTACAGTGGTACTCCTTCGAGGGGCCAGTTTCAGCATGGTAGAGGTCGTTTCTTCAGGCCTGCTCAGCCACTGTGGGGCATCTGCAGGTCGTGGTTATCATGGGTTGCAGCAGGGCCAGTCATCGCTCAGTGCCCTTCCAGCTCGTGCTCCTTCAGCCCGGGTCCTTTTATGCCGAGTGCACCTGATAGACACTCTAGTGCGAGAGGTTCCTTTCATTCCTCTTCTCCACCACCAGGGAGTTGTTATGGGTGTGGCGAGATGGGCCACGTGTGGAAGCAGTGTCCTCATCGTGGTGCTAGATCGTCCTAGCAGAGGGGTCAGCCCTCGACTTCTGCTCCAGTTACTTTACCACCCGCCAGCCAGTTAGGGGTGGAGATCAGGCAGCCAGGGGTCTCCCTAGAGGGGGAGGTCGATCGGGCGGTGGCCAGGCTCGATTCTATACTATTCCATGCAGGATAGATGCCAGTGCTTCAGATGTCGTCATTATAGGTATTGTTTCAGTCAGCCACAAGGATGCATCTTTATTTTTTGATCCCGGTTCCACCTATTCATATGTGTCCTCATATACTGCTCATCATGTGGGTACGCCCCGGATTGTCAATGACCGTTACATATCCCATTTTGGGATGTGTCTTGGGCGTGATTAATTTTTGACGTTGTTGATGTGGTGTTTATGATATTAGCAATATACTTGAGTTTTTTTCTTGAGTATCTTCTTTTACTTCCATGTTACTTGTTGTTTAGGTGATTGTGGGTTACCAATGGCGAACAACGAGCTTAGAAATGTACCATTGGGAGAGGTTGATGGATTGGAGTAGCAACTTGATGAAATTCCTCCAGCATTACAACCAAACCGCCGATGCCGTGGGCAACAAGACAATATGACTCCACCTCCCCTACCTCCACCACAACCACAACCCCAACCGGCACAATACCGAAATTCTCCTAATGAAGGGTGTGCTAGTGCTATAGTTACCCCTCATATTAGGGCGGGCAATTTACAAATCACCAATGTGATGCTCACTTTGCTTGAGTAACGAGGCTATTTCACCGGACTGTCGCATCAAAATTCTTATAAAACATTTAAAAGGGTTTGTGGGTGTGTGTTGGGGGAGCAAACAATCTAATGTTTTGGAAGATGTATTGAGGTTAAGGCTATTTCCTTTTTCACTCGGGGGAAGGCCATTGATTAGTTGGAAAGTTTGACCAATCATTCTGTTCATACATAGGATAAATTTGTGACAGTGTTTATTTCATAAATTCTTTTCCCGTCGACGCATGGAAACCTTAAGGGATGAAATATTGGGCTTCAATCAAGAAACCAATGAACCCGTACATGAGATTTTGGAGCGGTATTGTACAATGGTGAAGGAGTGCCCCAACAACAATATTACTGACAAAATGATCCAACAAAGATTTTTCCGCGGCATCAGACCACGAATCAATGTGTGGGAAATCAATTAGCCAGGGGCAATTTCATGACAACACCTCTTGTGGAGGCATGTGAGATTACTGATGAGACAGCGGAAACATCTTCGGCTTGGCAATCCTGGGTCAATGTTCCTCAAGGTGATCCCAACATTATTGACCTTCATAAAGAATTTCAAGATCATGAGCAAGTTATTGCGGAACAAACCACTTCCAAGACTCAAGTTTCTAAGTCATAACTACATTAAAGTTAATATCCAAAGCAAGTTCCTGCCATGGAAGGAGTGACTGTATTTGGCACAAAGAAGTGGACTAAAGGTCCTAATTTCAACCCTAGGTGGAGATTTATGCACAGGAGGATGGCAACTACGACCAAGATAATTCTTATCGAGGGCAAGATGAGGATGTACAATATGTGAACAATTATCAAGGGGAAAGGGGCAATTTGCAAGGTTCCATTCAAAGCTAATGTTGATCTCAAAAAACAAAGGTAATTGGGGTTCTAACAACCAAGAATTGGCACAACAACAATAACCAAGGAAATTGGGGAGGTAATAGTCAAGGCAATTGGGGAAACAACAACCATCATGCCAATTGGAGTTCGGGTTTCCAAAGACCTCTAATGCATCAATAATCATGAAACCCACCTCCTAACCCTTCCCAAGGTTCATGTTCTACAAGCAAATGATGGAAAAGAATATGGATTCGGATGCTCAACTTGCTTCTGATACCATATCTATTCAGAATCTTGATGTTCAAATGGGACAAATATCTTAAGCTCTTGATACTGGGCCTAAGGGTGCATTACTAGGTTATACGACACTGAATCCAAAAGGTGGTGAAAACACGGGACATGCCATGGAGACTATCACACAGAAATGAAAAAGGTAGGCATGCACCCACTCAAAGTAGAGAATGAATTATAGATGGTGACCAAATTATCCAAGAGGAGGAAGTTTCACAAGTTGATGCTCGAGTACATGATGAAGTCCGGATTGAAATTGATGATAATGTGGTAGAGACTCAAGAGGAGGTGACCCCATCTAGGTAGTCGGATCTGGTAGTGCAAAAGGCTAAGGAACCTTTGCCAAAAGTCCCCATCCTTTTACTCAAAGGATTTTTAAGAAAATAGCAAGAATCAATTCAAGAAGTTCATTGAAATGATGAAGGGTCTTTTTATTAATGTCTCATTGGTTGAAGCATTGGAGCAAATGATGCCAAGTTCACGAAGGATCTTGTGCCCAAGAAGAGGTCAATGGGCATTGAAATAATCAAGGTCACTCATCAAGTTAATACTATTGTTCATTCAATGGCTCCTAATTTGGAGGATCCCAATGCTTTCATAATTTCTAGTACTTTTGGAAGTACCAACTTTGCTACCGCCTTATGTGATCTTTGGGAGAATATCATTTTTATGCCCTACTCAATTTTAAAATTTTAGGGATCGGGAAACCAAGACCCAAATTTATGAGGTTGAAAATGGCTGATCACATAATGAAAAGGCCACTTGGAGTGATTGAAGATGTGTTGGTCCGGATTGTGTCACGACCCAAACTGGAGGGCCATGACTAGCACCCGACCATACTTGCTACGGACTTCAGCTCCTGAAAACTACGTTCACAAGCGTCAGATCATTGGAACTTGGTAGCTTTCTATGTTAACTTAGTCAATGGTGCTGATATAGAGGAAAACCCTTCTACAAACCGCCTATAATATCCTGCTAGCCCCAGGAAGCTGCGGACTTCTGATGGTGTTGTAGGTCTCGGCCAATTCTTTACTGCATCAATCTTTTGAGTGTCGACACTAATACCCCCGTCAGATATCACATGGCCAAGGAATGCTACTGAGTTCAGCCAGAATTCACATTTGGAGAGCTTAGCATATAACTTATGATCCTGAAGCGTCTGTAATACTATCTGCAAGTGGCCTGCATGTTCCGCCTCCGAACGGGAATACACTAGAATGTCATCAATGAGTACAATCACGAACACTTCAAGATAGGGCCTGAATACAGTATTCATAAGATCCATAAAAGCTATTGGGGCATTTGTTAGCCCGAACGACATCACCAAGAACTCGAAGTGCCCATATCTTGTCCGGAAGGCCGTCTTTGGAATATCCTTCTCCTGAACCCTCAACCGATGATACCTTGAACGTAAGTCAATCTTGGAGAAATACTTGGCACCCTGGAGTTGGTCAAAAAGGTCATCAATTCTTGGAAGTGGATACTTGTTCTTTATAGTAAACTTATTCATTTGTCGATAGTCGATACACATCCGTAATGACCCATCATTCTTCCGCACGAATAAGACTGCCGCACCCCAAGGTGAAGTGCTAGGCCTAATGAAGCCCTTATCCAACAAGTCCTTCAACTACGCCTTCAACTCTCGCAACTCTGCGGGGGCCATTCTGTATGGAGGGATAGAGATCGGTTGAGTGTCAGGTAACACATCAATGCTAAACTCAATCTCCCTTTCAGGAGGAAGGCCTGGGAGTTCATCTGGGAAAACATCTCGAAATTCATTGACCACAGGGATTGATTATAGAGTAGGCGGCTTCGCCTTCGCATCCCTAACGCGAACAAGATAATAAATATAACCTTTTGAGATCATTTTCCTTGCATTAAGATAGGAAATAAACCTACCTTTCGGTGTAGCAATGTTCCCCTTCCATTCAATGATGGGTTCACCAGGAACTTGAAACCTAACCATCTTCGTACGACAGTCAACATTTGCATAACATGAGGCCAACCAATCCATTCCCATTATCACATTGAAATCAACCATTTCTAACTCAAATAAATTTGCCGAGGTTTGACGACTACAAATCGTCACAGTGCAACCTCTATATACCCTTCTAGCAATCACAGAATCTCCTATTGGAGTAGATACCGCAAGGGGTTTACTTATCAATTCAGGTTCAATGCCAAACTTATAAGCCACAAAGGGTGTAACATATGATAATGTAGATCCCGGATCAATCAGCGCATATACATCATAAGAAAACACAGACAATATACATGTAACAATATCTGGAGACAACTCGAGATCCTGTCGACCTACTAGAGCATAGGTTCGATTTTGAGCACCACTCGAACTCGGCCCTGCACCTCTACCTCTACCGCGACCTGTCGACTGCTGAAAACCCCGTGCTGGAGGTCGAACTGATGAGGAAGAACCAGACACAGATCCAGTCGGCTGAGCCATACCATCACCTCCTCTGTTAGGACAATCCCATATCATATGGCCAGGCTGTCTGCAAGAATAACATGCATCAGAGCCTCGACGGCACAGTCCAAAGTGGGCTTTGCCGCACTGATCACAACGTGGTGTTGGTGGTCTTGCCTGACTAGTATCCCTGTGATGTTGCGAGCCTAATGTCCGCGAACTCTGACCTGGACAAGAATAAGTAAATCGATCATATCAAGGTCTCAGAAACTGTGGAGGAGCACTAGCTACAGGTGGCGCCGAACTCCTCGAAGACTAGGGCTTGACGCTGCCTCTAAAGTCATCAGAATACCTTGCAAATCTCGCCCTCTTATGCTAGCCCCTATCCTGCTCCCTATCTGCCCTCTGCTGGCGCTTACGATCCTCTAGGGTCTGGGCATAAACCTGAATATGGAAAATATCCGTGCCCTCTACCAAGGAGGCTGTCGTGCACTCATTTATCAGATATGGTCCCAACCCGTTCACGAACAAATGAACCCTATCACTCATCTCGGCCACCATATGGGGAGCATACCTTGCTAAAGAATAAAACTGCATACTATACTCTCGCATACTCATATTACCTTGTCTAAGGTTCGAGAACTTATCAGCTCTAGCTCGTCGTATCTCAACTGGCAAGTAGTAACGAAGAAAGGCCTCAGAAAATTCCTTCCACATAGCTGGAGGAGCATTCGAACCCTTGGATCTCTCCCAACTATCATACTAGAGAACCGCTAAATCTAGTAGCTGATAAGAAGCCAACACTGCTGCCTCTGTATCACTAACATGCATAACCCGCAGTGTACGATGAACCTGGTCAATAAAAGTTTGCGGGTCCTCCTCGGGGTCTGATCCGGTAAACACTGGAGGGTCTAAATTAATAAAATCACGAAGTCTCGTACTAACTGGTTAATCAGCAGCACCTGTATTCTGCCTCTGAGCCTGAGCAGCTACCAAGCTAGTCAATAACTGCAAAGCACTCCGCATATCCTAGTCTGTAGTGCCGGACGGAGGAACTGTAGGTGCTGGGTGCCTCCTAATATCCTCTGGAGGAGACGAGGTAGATGAGGTATGAGACGACATCTCGCTTTGAGCCTCCCTTTGGCCTGCTCTGGCTTGGGGCACCTGACTGTTACCCTATCCCGTAGTTGTATCAAGCTGTCTACTAATTATTTGATTCCTAGTCGAAGGCATCGCTGAAAGAAAACAAGGTGAAAATTAGAGACGAACACTTACGACTCAACTCTACGCACGATCTTGATTTAGGAAGAAGGTAACAACCCTAGATGTCATGTAGCCTCCTGATTATAAATGTGGCGTGCTACACATCCATAATCAAGACTCTACTAGACACGGCTCATAGACAATCCCTAGGACAGACTGGCTCTGATACCAAGTTTGTCACGACCCAAACTGGAGGGCCATGACTAGCACCCGACCATACTTGCCGAGCACCAACGTACATTTTATCTAACCTTCTTTATTATCTTTTAGGGCTGATGAGATCAATATAAATGGTAGACATGGATCATGGATAACCAACAATAAAATATGATGGCATGAACATACATAACATGGGATGACCAGACAATCAAGAAACATATATAAGGTACGAGCTGCCACGCTACCATGAAAGACTATACAACAAAAACCAGCCAACAAGGCATACCAAACTATACATGAGTCAACACCTGTCTATGAGTCTCTAAAGGAACATAAGTACTGCAACATAGCCGGAACAGGGTCCCGACATACCCATAATATCTATAACAAAAATGCATACCCAGACCACGACAAGTCCGGAGAAGGGATCTCGCCAATGACCGCTGAACTGGACAGCCTACTGTGGTGGGGGAGCTGCACCTGCCTGTCTATCAGGACCTGCAGCATGACATGTTGCGTCCACAAATAAAAGGACGTCAGTACAAATAAAGTACTGAGTATGTAAGGAAGGGAACCATAAGGACGAACAGTAATGTAAGCAAGGATAGAGAATATACAACCTGTAACATATGGGTGCCTCTGAGGGCTACTGACATGAAATGCATGATACATATCTATATATACATAAACTTTTAAAACATATGCCTCGATGGGCATCATCATCATCATATCATACCCGGCCGTAATAGGCTCGGTAAAATCGTACCCGGCCATCATAAGGCTCGGTAGAATTGTACCCGGCCACGTGGAGCTTGGTAAAACCCAACTGATCGGTGGTTGCACAATAGGTGCCGTACCCGGCCGACTATAGCGTAGCTCGGTAGAGTAAAATAGATACATATATATAATGCATGCTCGACTCATGAAAATACATTCTAAGCCTTTTGGAGTGACGTAAGGTTGGTATCTTCTGTACACGTTATTAGGACTAACTCTTCACCCATGAACCTTATAAGAATCAGGAAGTACCAACAACATTAATAACATAAGAACAAGAGAAGCAACATCAACATCAATCGTTCCATAAGTGGGCAAATAATGTAAGTACTGCTAGCTTCTAAGAGTAGATTTTCTTTGGAAGCTCGTTCATTACATCATGTACCATTGGAGTCGTGCAAAAGAAGGAAAGGTATAGCCTCATGTACCTTCTATATACTGCCTCAATATCAAGCTATGCAACTGTCACAACTCCTTAGTCTACAATAAGAGAAATGATACTATCGTTATCATTTAAGCGTCATAACTATTATGTATCCCACAACCTATTGTACGATGAAACGGACAGTACCTCCCCTATATATATGACTTCACGCAATTCAAAAAAATCACCAAACAGCCCAAACAACATCAATAATAATCATACTCAGCCTCCCAAAATAGTCCACGCATAAGCTAATCACTTCATACATACGATGGCCACCGTAGTCATGTCAAACGACCCGGAAATGTTATGAAGAACTATCAGCCCACAACCCTAAGTCTATATGGTGTTTCTCCACACCCTTCTTCCACCAAAAACTCCACAAAACAGTAGTAAAACACGTAGCCCAACAGCAACACAAAACAGTCCACAAAACAGTCCGCTACAAGGGAATAACTCGAACTCACGGCTTCCGATCACCGTCCCGTGAGTTGTTACATGTATGGAGTGAATTAGCATGAATTTATTGGAGAAAAAATGTGTGAAAGAGAGTAGTAAACTTACCCTACTTTTTGGATAACTCAGCCCTCTCCTTGGTTCTTCAAACTCTAGGTTTCACCCCCAATTAACACTTGAAAGAGAGGGAAAATCGATTAGGGTTTGTGTGGGATTTTTGGGGAGGGGTTGCAGGGGTTCAATTTGGTTTTGAAGGTCTGAAATAAGGGTGAAATAACTGAGTTTATAATCCCTTAAAAGTCCTCTCTAGGCTGACTTTGGGACTTTTAATTTTTTCCTCTAATTTTGGCAAGGAAGTGATGCACCTACTTGTCACCTACCAATCTGCGCAGGTCTGCGGAAATACAATTATCTCTATACTCCGAGATCGTATTGAAAAACGGTTTAATGCGTTGGAAACTAGACTCATAGATCTTTAATTTGATAGGTATAGAACCCCGTAATTCCTTGTAAATTGGGAGAAAAGCTTAAAAACATTTGACCTAATGTTTAAGTAAAATTATGAACCTAAATTGCGACAACTTTTGTCAGCTTTTGTTTCATAACTAGTTTGACTTCAAGACTTATGATACAGATATTATGTGATTCAAATACATAAAAAAAATACCTCTTGAGTGTATTAAGCACCTCTAGGTTTACCTGAAAATATGAGTTACAACATCCTTGATTCGTTTAACTCCTAATACTTGTTAATCACCCTTGTACACCCTTATATCACTTAAGACCAATAGTATTAACTTCTTATCATCTCAAAGATAATTACTTCTTGGATTTATGTTAAATAACATAAGGCATGAACTAACACATGTGGGTATGTGTTGTAACAGATTGATAAATTCATTCTTCCGTTTGTGGATTGTGAGGTGGACTATGAAGTGCCTATCATTATTGGAAGGCCATTCATTGCTATTGGTAAAGCCCTTTATGATGTAGAGGCTAGAGGACTCACATTTTGGATTGGTGAAGAGAAAGTAGTATTTCATCTATGCAAGTCTATGCGTGTTAGCAGTATCATTCAGGAAGAGTTCACTTCAAACCAACTAAAGAAGATCAAGAGGGATTACAAGGACTACTATTTAGATGAACCATATCTTTTTCGGATTTGCACGAATGGGGTGTTTAGTAGATGTGTTCAAGATGAAGAGCAAAGTGACATTCTTGGGGCTTGACATTCCTAATCTTATGGTGGTCACCATGGGGGACCAAGAATATCCGCAAAGGTCCTAAGTTGTGGTTTCTATTGGCCTACTATTTACAAGGATGAAAATGATTTAGTAAAAAGGTGTGATGAATGTCAACGAGCAGGTGGAATTTCAATGAAACATGAGATGCCCCTCAAAACTATCTGATGATTGGCATCTTCGACGTTTGCGGTATTGATTTCATGGGCCCTTTTGTTAGTTCCTTTGGTAACACTTATACTTTTGTTGCAGTGGATTACGTGTCTAAGTGGGTGGAATCTATTTCTTTACCTAACAATGAAGCTAGGAGTATCATGTGTTTCTTGAAGAAGAACATATTCACAAGGTTCGGGACTCCTAGGGCAATCATAAGTGATGGCGGGTCGCACTTTTGCAACAACACTTTTGACACTTGCTTGGAAAATATGGTCTCACTCACAAAGTGACACCCCTCTATCATCAGCAAGTGGTCAAGTGGATGTTTCCAATAGGAAGATAAAGAGTATTTTGTCAAAGACGGTGAATGCAAATCGGTTGGATTGGTCCAACAAGTTAGAGATGCTTTATGGGCCTATAGAACGACTTACAAAACACCCATCGGAATGTCCCCATGTCGCTTGATGTTTGGAAATGCTTGTCATCTTTTGGTGGCAATTGGAGCACAAGGCAATGTGGGCCTTGAAGAAGCTAAATATTGATTTGGATAAAGCCGCTAGCTATGGGTTGCACATTTGAATGAGTTGGATGAATTCCGATATCATGCATATTAGAGATCGGCCTTGTACAAAGAAAAGATGAAATACCTTCATGACAAGAATATTTGGAACAAGGAGTTCAAGGCCAGTGATCTAGATTTGTTGTTCAATTCAAGGTTGAGAATGTTTTCTGGTAAACTTAAACCGAAGTGGAGTGGTCCATTTAAATTTGTTAGCGTGACTCCATTTAGTGACTAGGATTAAAGAAAAAGAACAATGAACACTTTCGAGTCAGTGGTAATCGAGTGAAGCATTACTTGTAAAAGTTGGTGAGAGCCACGTGGTGGCGGTCCTTTACTTCAAATATTAGTGCTTTGACATTGCACTGTGCCACGACATTAAACAAGGCGCTTCTTCGGAAGCAACCCGAGCTCTTCTAATTTTTTGTTTTCTTCATTTTCTTAGTGTAGAAGTTGATTTCTTTGTTTTTTATTAGATTTAATGTTTGTTTCTAGATGAGATAGCATAAGCATCTTTGGCTTGGCAATCTGGGGTCAGTGTTACTCAAGGTGATCCCAAAATTATTCACCTTCATAAAGAATTGCTAAATCATGGTCAAGCTATTGCGGAACAAACAACTACCACGACTCAACTTTCTAAGGCACAACAACATTAAAGTCAACATCCGAAGAAAGTTCATGCCATGGAAGGAGTGAGCGTATTTGGCACAAAGAAGTGGACTAAAGGTCCCCAAATGCAACCCCAGGTGGAGAGTTATATACAAGAGGATGGTAGTTATGACCAAGATAATTCTTATCGAGAGCAAGATGAGGAGGTACAATATGTGAATAAGTATCAAGGGCAAAGGGGCAATTTACAAGGTTCCTGCCAATGGCGACCTCAAAGCAACCAAGGTAATTGGGGTTCCAACAACCGAGGGAGTTGGCAAAACAAGAATAACCAAGGAAATTGGGGAGGTAATACTCAAGGCAATTAGGGTAACAACAACAATCATTACAATTGGTGTTTGGGTTTTCAAAGACCTCCAATGCATCAACAATCAATCAACCCACCTCCTAACCTTTCCCAAGATTCATGTTCTACAAGTAATGAAATGGGTGATATTGAGCATATGTTCAAGCAAATGGTGGAAAAGAATACGGATTCGGATGCTCAACTTGCTTCTCATACAACATCTATTCATAATATTGAAGTTAAAATAGGAGAAATATCTCAATCTCTTGATAATAGGCTTGAAGGTGCATTACCAAGTGACACGGTAGTGAATCCGAAGGGTGTTGACAGCATGGGACATGCCATGGAGATTACCACAAGAAGCGAAAAAAGTGGGCATGTACCCACCCAAAGTAGAAAATTAATTGTAGATGATGACCACATGATCCAAGAGGAGGAAGTTCCACAAGATGATGCTCGAGTACATGATGAAGTCCGGATTGATATTGATGATAATGTGGTGGAGACTCAAGAGGAGATGACCCCATCTACGGAACTTATAATTGGAAAGTCGGACCTAGTAGTGCAAAAGCACAAGGAACCATTAGCAAAAAGTCCCCATCCTTTTCCTCAAAGGCTTGTTAAGAAAATGGCGAGAATCAATTCAAGAAGTTCAGTGAAATGATGCAGGGTCTCTCTATTTGTGTGATATTCGTGGAAGCGTTCGAGAAAATGATGCCAAGTTCATAAAGGATCTTGTGCCCAAGGCAAGGTCAATGGGCTTTGAAATAATCAAGGTCACTCATCAAGTTAATACTATTTTTCATTCAATGGCTTATAAATTGGAGGATCCCAATGCTTTCATAATTTCTTGTACTTTTGGAAGTACCAACTTTGCTACAACTTTATGTGATCATGGGACGAATATCAATTTAATTCCCTACTCAGTTTTCAAATTTTAGGGATTGGGAAACATAAACCCATATCAATGAGGATGCAAATGGCCTATCGCACAATGAAAAGGCCATTGGGAGTGATTGAAGATGTGTTGGTCCGGGTTGATAGATTCATTCTTTTGTTTGTTGATTATGAGGTGGACTATGAAGTGACTATCATTCTTGGAAAGCCATTCCTTGCTATGTTTAAGGCCCTTTATGATGTAAAAAGCAATAGAACTCACTTTTGCGGTTGGTGAAGAGAAAGTAGTATTTCATCTGTGCAAGTCTATGCGTCAACCAAATAGCAATATGGTGTGCTCTTTTATGGATTTGCTGATCAATGTAATAGTTGATGACATTAATGCCACAATCAATGTGGGTGACATGATAACACTAATGCCACAATCAATGTGGGTGACATGTTGAAAGCTGTGTTTCCCAATATATATGATGATGAGATGTATGGTTTTATGGAATTTGCTAACTCTTTGCAAGCGGTGGGGTCTTACAACTATGCACCCTGAAAGTTATCATTGGATCTTGAAAATAGAAGGACTCTTTCTACAAAGTCTTCCATTGAAGAGCCACCCTCTTCGGAGTTGAAGCCATTGCCACCCCACCTTCGGTGTGTGTTTTCTGGCCCTTGTTCTATAGTACCCGATATTGTTTCTTCTTGTTTGACTAACATGCAGGTAGATTCCACATTGGCACTCTTACAAAGGAGTAAGAAAGCTATTGGGTGGACTCTGGTGAACATTCGGGTGTATAAGTCCCAAAATTTGCATGCACAAGAACATGTTATAGGATGGTTCTAAACCATCTATTAAATATCAAAGGAGACTTAATGAAGCAATGCAAGATGTGGTCAAAAAAGAAATTATAAAATGGTTGAATACTGGGGTTGTGCACCCCATTTCTAATAGTTCGTGGATTTCTCCATTTCAATGTGTCCCAAAGAAGGGGAACATGCCTGTTGCTACCAATGACAAGAATGAGTCGACTCCTACAAGTATGGTTACCGGATCGAGGATTTGTATGGATTACCAGAAGCTCAATAAAGTCATAAGAAAGGTTCATTTCACCCTCCCATTCATGGATCAAAGGCTTGATAGGTTGATCGGTCGTGCTTTATATTGTTTTTAGATGGTTATTCGGGATACAAACAAATTCTTATTGCACTGCAGTATCAAGAGAAGACCACTTTTACATGCCATACCTCTATTTTCAAGTGGACTTCCTTTTGGCTTGTGCAATGCACCAGCAACGTTTCAATGGTGTATGATAGCTATTTTCACGGAAATGGTGGAGGACTACCTTGAGGTCTTCATGGATGACTTTTCGGTTGTTGGGCATTCATTTGATGATTGCCTTACTAATTTAGATATGGTATTGGCTAGGTTTGTGGAAACAAACTTCGTACTCGATTTGGAGAAGTGTTATTTCATGTTAGCGGAGGACATCGTCCTTGGTCATAAAATTTCGAAAAATGGTATTGAAGTGGACAAGGAAAAGAATGAAGTGATTTCCAAGCTTCCACCTCCTACCTTGGTGAAGGACGTGCGGAGTTTCTTAGGCCACAGAGGATTTTGTTGGAGATTCATCAAGGATTTTTCTAAAGTTGTGAACCTCTTGTGCAAGCTCCTTGAGAAAGATAAAAATGCAAAGTTTCATTACAATAATGATTACATGCGAGCTTTTGAAGACTTGAAGCTCAAGTAGACAACTACCCCTGTTATTACATCTCCGGAGCGGAGCTTATCATTTGAGCTCACGTGTGATGCAAGTGATATAGTGGTAGGTGCTGTTTTGGGCCTATGAATCAATAAACGTTTCACCAGGTCTACTCTACTAGTAAGACCTTGAATAGTGCCCAAGTCAACTACACCATTACATAAAAGGAATTACATACCATTATGTTTGCTATTGAGAAGTTCTGTCTTTATTTGATGGGCACTAAGGTAATTGTGCACACGGATCATGTGGCACATCATTATATTATGAGAAAAAAGGAATCGAAAGATTGGTTGATGAGCTGGGTGCTTCTATTGCAAGAGTTTGATATTGAAATCGAAGACAAGAAAGAGAGTGAAAACCAAGAGGCGGATCACATATCTCGTTTGTAAGAGGAGGGAGGCCACATGATGGCATTGAGATCAATGACTCCTTTCCTCATGAGCAAATCTTGGCACTTTCAATGAATGAGATACCATGGTTTACAGATTTGGCTTAGTTCATTCTTAGCAGTATCATTCCAGAAGCGTTCACTTCAAACCAAAGAAAGAAGTCAGTCGAGGCATTGCAACCTGAAGTGAAGCAGATTGCTGAGGTAGGTGACCTACCTTTTAACATGTTGACCTAGCCCAGCCGTACCCAGCTCAGACCTCTAAGGCAGCCCTCCCAACTCATGTTGAGGAGCCTTTTCTTGCTTCCAGCACTACTGCTATAATGTGCGACATGTTTGCCACTCAGGAAGCTCCTATGGATGTTGACATTATCCAATTGGTTGCACCTGCCTAGACTGACCCTCTTATTGACACCCCAGTGATGGGGGTGTAGGATTTGATTATTTGAATTGGATTATAATAACATGTTTTTTTTTTGGTTGAATTTATACTTTTATTACTGAAATTAAAGTACAACAATGGAGGAGGACATAAACCTTACCTCCCAAAATAGAGTGCCTGTACTATTAGTCATTTTACGGTGATGACTAATTATGCCTAGAAAGTAATAGGGGGTTACACGTAAGATGATGTAACGGTTGTCTATTTGATGATAGACAATCATCTGTACGAAAACAATGTGAGTTTCTTCTAAGTCAGCTATACAGAAAAAGTACATGTATTCTTATTTCTACTGAGTTAAGGGGGAAATTGGTCCCTACTATGTGCTCCTGCCATCTATCTATGAGATGTTGCAAGAAATTGACAAAAAAGCATGAGTTATCTTCAACTTTGTTTTGAAAAAAGCCAACTTGAAGATAACTGTCAAGAAGTATATTGTTTTTGGATATCAATGGTGCTTTTGTTGTTTGCTGGCCAGTTTTCCAGTTGTTGCTGCTGAAGCTGGATATGATGTGTGTTATAGGATGAGATTGCTGTTGGTGATTGTTTGGTTTTCTGCCTCTGAGGGGGTTACTGCTTGTTCTTGTGGCTGGACCCTCAGGAATAGTGTCTATGCATTTTGAAGTGATCTGCTCTAATTGTTGGAAGTTCCTCGATGAGTGTTTCTTCTACTGGTATTTTATAAATTCTGCTGTTGGGTCTTGAAGTTGCTGCTGTTCTGCTTTATTTCTGTGTGAATCCTTATTTCTGTGCTGCTTTGTGTTGATTGGAGTTTTGTGAGCGGGAGTCAGTGTATTTGCATCTTGGAGTTGCTGCTGCATTAATTTATGTGTATGCTTATCCTTGATCCTATTATGCTTTGTGTTGATTGGATTTCTCTGGAATATGAGTGCTGAAGGGATCCACGATGGTTGACTTGATTTGATGTTGCTCTTGTATGTGTACTTCCTCTGCTGATGCTTTGCTGGCTGAGTTTCTATGTTTTGAAACTGCTGCTGATGTGATTTATGCCTGTGTTTATCCTTGGTATTGTGCTGCTTCTGATGATAGTCTGTTGGTGTTTCAGTTTCCTGTGATGGCTGTTGGCTATGTAGATTGCTGATGTGTTGCTGAGCGAGGTCAGATTTCCTGTATTGTGATGTGGCTGAGTACCAGTGTTTTATGGTGATAGGGATCTTGCTACTCCTATGCTGCTGGTGTTGTTTAATTGTGTGATTGTTGGGTTGCTATGTTGTATACTAGTAAGGGAAATCCATGATAATTGTTGTAATTGTAAAGGATTGAGCATTCAAAATGCTACTATCACACATTGCAATTGCAGCAATGATCTGGTCTCCTCTAAGCTATATGCAGAGTTGAGAGGTATGCTGAGATTATGTGTGTGTGGTTGCTGAGATTGGTTGGAGAGATTGGGATCTAGTCTACTAATTAAAGAATCAATGTAGTGATACATTGCTTCCTCAGTAGTAATCTGATCCCTTATTGTAATCAGTATTTCACTGCTATTTGACTCCAAGGTGCTGGTGGATGGAGATGGCAGTAGGTGTTTATGGCAGCCCTTGTCAGGATTTCCTGAAAGAAAGAATATCATGTTAGATTGGATCCCCTTCTCCAGTTTCTCTTCATTGCAGATGTTGTGATGATCTTTATGGTGGCAGCCCTGGTATAACATTGTGCCTGCACCCACAAGTACACCGATTATGCTAAATCCTGCATCCACTATCTTCTTGCTGATGTCCTGCTTTAGTTAGTGACTTCTTATTTGGTACTATTTGACAGTCTTTTGTAGTTTGATACATTTAATCGTAATAAGTAGTTACTTTTTGTTACTTTTGATACTCATGTTTTTATTTCATTATGTTTAACAAGATTATGGGTTTCTTCACGTCAAGGTTCTTTCCCAATGTAGTGTCTTGTATGAACTGGGTGATTTTTCACGAGAATGGATATTGTGATAATTTTCTTAAGGGAATTAATCTATTGCTTGTTCAGGTGAATAGTACTAGTAACTAGTAATTAATAAAACCACTAATTGAGCTCTTCCATGAAAACAAGTTATACGTACCTCATGTCATACCAATATACTTAACTACATGCTTATGATTTGAGACAAATATGTGAATCATTTTTGAGCTAGTAATTCTAGTAAAGTGACTTTGAGGCTCTTGTGTTACTTTTTTTTTAATCAATAAGTGGTTGAGTACACCATAGAGATCTTGTAATTTGATTGTGGTCATTATAGGTTTTAGGCTTTATCTTCTTTTACGGTCTATTTCCATAAAAGGTGAGGAAATTCTTTGTTTCAAGTCTAGGTGGTTGAGTGGATAGTGTAGAACTTGCCTGATTATGCTTCAAAACAAAATTTTGTGTATCCTTGGTTTGGAAGATGCTCGTAGGTTTTCCTTGGACCTTTTAAGCTTTTGATTGCAACAGTATGATCATTCTCCCTAGACAATCCTTTTTTATCCTTTAGCCCTGTCCTTTTGGTAACCTTGTTACAAGGTTTTCACCATTTGTGTTCATATCTCTCTTAAGACCTGAAACTTCCTAAGAACTCAAAATTATCACATGGCTTAAAGCCTAGGTTTGAGTTAAGACATGAGAAATCTAAGAGATACCAAGTTGCCAAAAAGAAAGAAAAGATATGATCTTCATGAACGAAAAGAAAGAAAAGCAAGTATTCTTGACAATGAAGAGAAAAAGGGGCCTAAAAGGGAAAAAGAAAATTGATGACGTAAAGTGAAGCTAAGTCTCTCTAGCCTAAAGAAAAATATCAAAGGAAAATCAAGAAATAAAGTGAATGAAATTGATCACAAAGAGTGATGACAAGTCTCTCTAGCTTCCAATAAGAAAAATAAACTTTAAGAGTTCCATCCATGATGTCTTATGATGAAATTTGATCCAAGAAATGATGATTGAGGTGCTTAATGGTATAGCCAATTTTACCCAAGCTATCCTACCCTGAACCAAAAGCCTTCATTACAACCCAAAAGAAGTTCTATTTGATTTTGAATCGAGCATGCTTGCATTAGTGGATTGTTAATGAGGGGCAAGCCTATGGTACCTGAATCTTAACTTGTGACCACTCTTTGTGAGAGAAGATTGAAACTTTTGACCCATAGAAATTGAGTGTTAAACTTGAAGTGAGCAATGCAAATGAAAGGTGGAGGAAGAGTTTGGAGTCCACCATGATGAGCATGAAGGAACGAGGATTCTTGATGAATGAAGTTAACCCTTGAGGCTCAAGTGTCACACTAGAATTGCATGAAATGAGCAATATGTCTCTTTTTTAAAATTGTAAACCTTGTATAGAATGCATGAGTATTGTGGATAATTGCTGGTTCTGATTGAGTATAAATGACTTGTGGTTGACTCCTTGATTTGACTATAGAGTGTTGGGAAGAGGGTGCAAATTTAGCTTCTTGAGGTTAAGCAAAGACTTAAGTTTGGGGAGTTGATACGTGTAGAATTTAACCACTTATTAATGCCTTTTTGCTATAGTATTTAGTCCTAAAATGCTGATTTTAATTCCCAATTCCAATGAAAATAAATAAATTGCAGGTTTGCCAAAAGGGATTTAAGGCCTTCGAAAAAGAATGACACAAAAGGGGATAATACTAAACATCAATGAAGAGGAGAGGGGAAGAGAAAAGTGTGATCCACAAAAAGGGACTTGTGGTCACAAAAGTAAAATTTTGAGCTGCCGAAAGAGAAATGCGGCAACAAATGATGAACTGAAGCTTCAAAACCTTTGGCAAAGGTGCAGTCCGCATAAGAAAATGTGCGGTTGCACTTTGCTCTGCAAAATAATTTGCACTGATGAAGTGGATGATCAGAGAATGAGCAGTTCACAGATTCTGAAGCCTCTCTAAGTGCGGTCTGCATAATTGATAGTGGGGCTGCAAGAGCTAATTTACGACTGCAATGCATGAAGGGTGGTCGTATAGCTTCATCCACTGACCACACAAGCAAAGTCAACTCAGCATAGAGTATAGCGTGAATTTCGTTGTGCAACCGCAAAATCCTTCGAAGGGTATTTTTGATAGAAATTTCTGGAGTCCAATATATAGAACGAGGTAGGAATTTTGTTCCAGGACATTGAGGGTTAAGGGAGCCGCTAAAGTTCACTCGTGGAACATAAGAACTTTGACTGGAAAGTCTATAGGGTTAGCGAAGATTCTTCATAAGAGGAAGATTAATATATATTGTGTCTAGGACACTAGATGGAGAGGAGCTAAGGCGCGGGATGTGGACGAGTATAAACTATAGTACTCTGGAAGCGCACGGGAGAGGGGAATGGCGTGCATGGTGTCTTCGGTATTTGTGACAAAAATAGGGGAGGAAATTCACTACTAGATTTTGCTAGAGCATTTAATTTGGTGATAGATAACTCGAGTTTCCCGAAGAAGGTGGAACACTTGGTCACCTTCCAGAGTTCGGTAGACAAGACCCAGATTGCAAGGTCATCCCAAGTGAAAATTTCACAACCCATCATAGGCTCTTGGTCATGAACCTTGATATCGCGAGGAAGAGGAGGAAAAGGGTAGTGTATGGTCAACCTAAGATCAAGCGAGAATCCTTGACTGAAGACAAAGCAGAAGAGTTAGGGGTTACACTGCTGACTACGGGGTCTTGGAGGAATAGTTAGGACGCGAGCATTATATGGACCACGAATGCGCATTGTATTAGAAAAGTTGCTAGAGAGCTATTAGGGGTCTTGAAGGGTTACTCTGGTTGTCACAAAGGAGATTGGTGGTGGAATAGAGATGTCCAACGGAAAGTAAAAACCATGAAAGCAATGTATCTGAAGCTAGTGGAAAGCATAGATGAGAAGAAGAAGAGGATAAGAAGGAAGTGGTATAAGATGGCCAAAAAGGAGGCGAATTTAGCAATTAAGGTAGCTAAGACTGCATCATTTGGTCGTTTGTATTGAAGACCTTAAGGGTAGAGGCGGGATAAGAGGCTACATACGCTGGCAAAGGTGAGAGAATGGAAGACTCGTGACTTGGACCAAGCGCATCAAGGACAAAGAAGGTAGACTTTTGTTGGATGAGGGGCATATCCGGCGGAGGTGGAAAACATACTTCTATAGTCTCTTGAACGAGGAGAGGGACAGGAACATTGTACTAGGGAATTTAGAATCCTTCGAGAGTTGTTGCGACTTTGGGCTTTGTAGGCGGATTATAGTTGAGGAGGTCGAGAGGGATAGCGTAAGATGAGCAGGGGAAAAGTGACCGAGCCAGATGAAATCCCGATGGAGTTCAGCAAGAGTGCGGGCAGGGCGGGTTTAGAGTGGCTTACTAGGTTATTTAACATCATTTTTTGGGCGAAGAAGATGCCCAAAGAATGGAGGTAGAGTACAATGGTTCCTCTATACCAGAACAAGGGTGATATCAAAAATTGCAACAACTATCGGGGTATCAAGCTGCTTAGCCATTCTATGAAAATCTAGGAGAGGGTGGTGGAGTTGAGGGTGAGGAGGAGTGTGTCTATTTTTGAGAACCAGTTGTCGTTTATGCTGAGGCGTTTGACTACGGAAGCCATTCACCTTGTTAGGAGATTGTTGGAGCAGTATAGGGAGAGGAATAGAGACTTGCATATGGTGTTCATTGACTTATAAAAGGCCTACGGTAATGTCCCGAGGGAGGTCTAGTGGAGATTTTTGGAGGCTAGAGGTGGACATGTGGCATACATTAGGGCGATTAAGAACATGTATGATTGAGCTAAGACCTGGGTGAGGCTAATAGGAGGGACTCGGATCACTTCCCCGTCATGATGGGGTTGCACCAATAGTTGACTTTGATAATATCAGACACTAATTATTATTATGGGATAGAGGATAGGTTCGCGTAGTTGAATTATATTGTGTACAAACTTTTGTTGTGATCCGAGCTGTCTAGGTTTGTATCAAACACTTGGTTGGAAATATATAAGTTCATGAACTTAAGAGAAATTTAATCTGGTTTTTGGTCTTTGATTCTTAGATTTGATATTTTCATATTTATTTTGAGACGTTGGACAGATCCGAATAGTGTTTACGGACTTGTTAGAATGATTGTATAGGATCTCGGGAGGTTGGGTGGGTTTTGAACAAGTTTGAGCATTTCGGCACTTCGATGATGTTTGTAGCTTCAGTGGTGCAGAGGGAACTATTTGGAGTGCTGAGGGCACTTTTAGATTGTTGAGGCCTCAAGTGCTGTGGCAGCCTCTTGATTGCGGGGGCAATGGCCAATGTGCGAACCGCACTAAGGGCCGCAATAGGTATCATTTTGGTCTACTGGTCTGACTTCGGCAGCTTAGATCTCCTAATATATGAGGAATTTAGGGATGACCAAAAGTGAAAGTTGTAGCCTTTGAGTCTGCTTTCCAAAAGTTCAAACCATTCATCATTTAGAAATTTATACAAAGAGTTATAGTAATTTTACCAAAGATTGGAAATGTCGTCACTGCTGGATTGCAACAGCACAACATGGATTTCATCCACAAAGCTTGGAGTACAGCTAGAAGTGCGGCCAACACCGTGTGAGATCATATTTTTGTATATAAACTGGATTATTGGATTTTTATTTCATTCTTCGCCACTTTAGATATTTGGGAGCTCAATTTTGAGGGTTTTGAGCTAGATCTTTTACTACAAGCTTGGGGGTAAGTGATTCCAACTTATATATAAGTTTTACATATATCTAACACCAGACTTAATATAAAAACATGGCATTGAACAAGTAAAAATTTGGGTTTTTTGTCTATAACTTAAGAAAGTGTATTTGGGGTTTTGAACACCGATTTGGACTCGAATTTAGAATCTAATCACATCTTTAGGGTTTGTGGGTCATCAGAATTTTGTCTTGAACTCAGTTTTTTACCATTTTGCCTCAAGTTGAGTTTTGTTGACTTTTGGCAATTAATTAAAGATTGAGTCTTTATCGTTTGGCGTTGATTTCTATCGCATTATTTGACCTTATTGAGTATTATTTGGCTAGATTTGAGCTAGTTGGAGGTGATTTTAAAGGAAAGATGATTTTGGAAGATTGGTTTGGCTTGCAAAAGGTAAGCATCTTGCCTAATCTTAGCCTGAGGAAATTCTTTCTAAAATAAATCTACGTGCTATGTTTTACATTCTTGGGAAAGATGATTAATATGTTTGGTGGCGAGCGTATATGCATAGACTGAGGTTCTATTTGTTCTATGCTTTACTTGATTAAATGACTACGTGAACACGATGAGTCATGCTAGAGCAATGTTTAGGTGAATAATACCTTATTTGAGCATGATGAGCTATCCTTAAGATACTTGATATACTTGATTTATCTATAGTCACACTTATTTCTATGAACACACATTCGCACCTAATATTCTTGTAATATGCTTTAAACTGTGGCATGACTACTTGAACCTTACTATATAGTTTATCTATAGTTACACTTATTATTTGAATGATGAAATAAATGTAGAAGTTATAGTCATATATAATACACACACATATACCATACTTAGAAATCATCTCTTGTACACACGCATATATCCATGTATGGTTATTTCTCTATCCATGTGAATTCTACATGCTTATCCTTTATTCATATCCATACATCCCACATATGATTCTCTTATACGAACTGATATTATGGCACGTGAGTTGTATGTGTAAGTTGAGACTATTATGGCATGAGGTTTATGTCGTGCGAATTGATTATGGTGTTATGATTTAATCGCTTTGCATGTCGCAACGATATTATGTTGATATATTATAGCACAATGGATTTCTGTGTTGGCGCTTGAATATGGTACGTCCCTCCAAAGACATGTGATTACCCATGTTACTTTAGGCCCTGTGAGCGTAGGCACTAGTTAAGTGCTTAGTATTGGACACATGGATAGTGTCAGGCACACGGGGTTTGTGCTGGGTGTGTGGATTCGTACGTATTTACGTATCATATCCATGCATATCATCTTCATATGTTATGTGGCGTATTTCATATATTTATCAGATTCATGGATCTAGTGCCGAATAAGAGTGGAAAAAAGATATGAATGTAAATGTTGAGTTTTCATTATACATGGATATCTTAGACTCATATAGAAGCATAAGGATAAATACTATTAAAAGAGAAGGGTCGCCACCACATAATTTTTAAGGGGCGTTATGGCACCTATTATAACTATGTTTAACTAATCTACATCACCAAAGATCGGGTAAGAGCTCAAATTACTTCAAAGAGAAGGTGTTAGGCACTCTTCGAGGTCCACAACTGTGGGTCCCGGTCGAAATTAATGTTATGTGGGATAATTGAATTATAATTGTCCTATGTGATCATATATTTGAGGGAAGACAAGGAATTTAAAAGTTCTACAATAAAAATTGGACTTTGATTTGTTATCAAAATTCTCTACCTCTTTGAAAATTTCCTCAAGTATTATATCATCTTCCAAATCTTCTGAATCACCTTCCTTATGTTTTGTTGTCTCATTACATGTCACAGTCGTGGTTCATCAGGATATGTATGTCATGCCCCGACCTCGGGGAGCACAAACGGTGCTCAACCGAGATACCCCAGTCAAGTAAGCATGTACGATGCCTTCTACCCGAACTTACCCATTAAATAAAGAGAAGATAAATTTCGTTGATTGGACAATGAGAAGATCATGAGAACAACACCAATTCATTACCATTAGTTACGTCATTTACAAGACTCCAAAATATTACATTACACATTCATAGTTTAAAAATGGAAGCAGGTGATACAATTACAACATCATTAGTTTGACATTCCCATAACCAAGGTATAACCCACACTATGTCTACGGAGCCTCTAACGGATACAAAAGAGTACAATGATTGTGCCAGCAACAAGGCCCCAGCTATACCTCAAAACACAATACATGAGAAAAAAATTTACACAACCGTGAAATGAAGTGGGGTTCACAAATTTAGCTAGGAAGAGGGTGTACCGCTATCATTGATCAATGCCACCTGCTGTGGAACCACCTGTATTCATTAAAGATGCAATGCCCCCGGCAAAAGGGATGTTTGTACATATGGAATACTACTAGTATAAAAGACTAAATAGCCTCTCAATAGAACGAATAACCATACAAGGAGAAACCAATCACAGAGTGAATGGAAGCCTCAAACAATACCAACGCATCAAATCAGGAGCAAGATAAGTTTTCAAGTAAATTTCATTATTTTAGGTTGGGAGATCTTTAGTGCCGATATGTCACCGTGACTTTAGCACGGATTTCGATCATGGCCCGATCGGCTAGGCCGTCATACCCAAATACATCCAATCACAATCACCATCACGCGCGACATGGCGTCCGATCTCGACCCAATTGACTAGGTCGTCTCACTATTATGGCATGTGGATCGACATCACCCTCCGCTAGTAATCATCTCGTACCAATTAAGGGGAATAACCTCAACACATCAATCTCATCCCATTTAAGAGGAATTCTCAACACATCAATTCCGGGATTTGCCCCTCGATCATTCCTACACTGGCACGTATAGTTTCGGGGTTAGGTTATTTTGACCTACCCTTCCTCGGTGATTAACGATACTCGCAAAATTTTTATTATGTAAAAAGGATTTTTAGCTCATTTCATAATTTTTCACATGTCTTTCCATTTCAGTGGCA
Organism: Nicotiana obtusifolia; assembly: GCA_002018475.1. NCBI lineage: Eukaryota > Viridiplantae > Streptophyta > Magnoliopsida > Solanales > Solanaceae > Nicotiana > Nicotiana obtusifolia. The sequence goes on from MCJB01050275.1 coordinate 231,367, forward strand.
CTAGTGGCCACAAATGTAATATTATTCTTAGCACGTTGGGCGTATTTCATATTTCATGCTCACCTCTTTCACTTTCAAGCACCATCACGGGTTATCAACAACAAGGCATTTCGAATCAAGACATTAAGTACACATAAGAACAATTAAGAGTTTTAGGCAAATTGAATTTTCTTTCCCAATTTTGGCATAATAACTTCAATTTGGAACATGACTTGATGTTATAACGTTTTAATACACTACCCATACTTTGAACGCATTCTCAAATGATAACATAATATGAAAAGACCATTCAGAACACATTTTGAACACACATCTTTCGACACAAAGCTTATAAGAAATTGGCTCATCATACTTAAGACTTATGAGAACATCGCAGGATTCAATTCTAAGAGAAGTTTAGCCAACATACCTAAAATTCGCCCGTTAATTATACTACAATGATCCACTACACTAAAAAACTTCAATCTACAATAACAATATCCAATGAGACCAACATTAGTAACAAATTCTATAATTTACGCCATTTAGGCATTTTATCAAACACTTTGTTGGCATAAATCTCTACATTTCTTAACCATAGAATTAGTTCATCCAACTACCACCATTTACCAACAATTTATCCCACCATTATTCTTAAACAATTTATACCTTCCAACATCACATGCATGACCATCCATCCACACCCAGCCAACAAAATTCCATCAAATAATCACCTTTCATCTCTACAATGGCTAACTATTTAAATTGGGAACTTATGGCTTTCAATCACCATCCCATAAGTTCCAATACTTAATTCTCTCATATTCCCATAATAAATCCATGCATATAAGTCCAAGGGTGTAGGATTACCTTTTGAAAGAAATCCTGCAAAACCCTCCCTTGAGTTCTTTTTCTTGAAAATCTAAGGATTTCATGGTGGATTGAGTTACTTCTAATGTGGAAGTTATAGGATACATACCAATACAATGGGAATTTCTTACCTTAAATACGGGAGGAGTTGGGGTTCTTGAGAGAGTGGATGAAAGCTCAAAAATTCATCCAAGTGAAATGGCGAAAATGAGCCCCCGAAATGACATAGAAGGACCTTAAGCTGGGGCGCGCCCAGTCTGGCGAAGTGAGCCTCACTTATCTGTCCACTACATGCAAGGGAATACATGATCCGCACCCAGCTTGGAGAAGCGAGCCTTGCTTCGCTGTCCGCCAAAATAACTGGGTGGTCTGACTTTAGTAATTTGATCATAACTTTTAGTAGGAATCTCCAAATGACGAACGACTTGATGCTTTTGAAACTAAACTTGAAGGGCTATGCATTAGGGGAAAAATGCATGGAGAATATATTTATATTATGAGATTTATACCCATTCAAAGGCAGGTGTTGTGCAAATTAAGACACTTTTCAACTTAATATTTCCAACTCATTCCAAACAACTTCTTCCCACACATAAACCTCCTTAATATGTTCCAAACACTTTCCATATGTATTTTCATGTCAAAATAATGTGGTTACATCCTATAGGTCTCCTTTAGTACTCAAAAACATTATTCCCAATTTTTATCGGTGCACCATAAAGTCTTAATCATTAGAAAAAATTATTACCGGGCCTTACATTCTTCCCATTTGGGAACATTCATTCTCGGATGTTGGATCTTGGCCTTTTCCATCCTTAGAGAGGGAGTACATAAGTTTCCTTGACAGGTATTCATCTCTTTTAGTTCTTCAAACCTTAATCCGCTCCCTAACAACCCCACAAGTCTTATATAAGTACAAAGTCATGCTCCTTACCCCTAAAGCAATATATTAATCATTCATAACTTACCATCAACTCTTAGTTCCTCAAAATTTAACTAACTCCCCAAATTTTCAAAATTTTTGGCAAAGCCTCCTTTTTATTAAGGTGTATCCACTTGTCAAAGACCACATAAACCAACCAAAGAAACATATCCACATGCTATACAAGGCACCATAAATATACATAGAACTAAACACACCAACTCTTACAATTTCATTGTTTTTAAATTATGTAAGTGCTCAAAGCCAAAGAGGCGCACATACATGCGCATAAAACATAATACCCAATAGAAGAGGGCTTCCAATAGTCTATACAAATTATTACCTTATCCTACAAACAAGCGAGGTTATCTCCACTTTATAACTTCTTCCTCCTCCTAAGTCTCCCCATAATGTTTTAACGGATGCAACTTCCTTGGGTCTCACCTTTCAAACATGTCTACAAATGATGGCAACAAGAACCTCTTTATAGGTCAAACCTTCATTAATTTCAATATTTTCCACAAGGACAACGAGTGACAGATCCCCAATACTTGCTCCAATAGGGACACATGAAATACGGGAAGCATGAAGGACAACTCCTGACGTAATTCAAGCTCATAGGTCACTTGGCCAATTTTCTTTAAGGTTTTATGCAGCGCAATACATCTTAGACTCAATTTCCCTATCATAACAAATCACGTAATATTTTCATGGGAAAAATCATTAGAAACACCCATTCATTTCCTCAAACTCAAAATCTCTATGTCGAGCGTCCGAATATGACTTTTGACGACCTCCAGCCTTCATTAACCACTCATTGACAATTTTGCCTTTTGCCATAGCTTAGTGAATAAGGTCTGGCCTATCAACTCTGTACACCAACTTCAGATCATCCGAAGGGAGATCTACGTCTCTTGCCATACGAGGCACCACACAGCGCGACAATAACCCAATATACGATAAAATTCTCGACCACGACCTTCATTGGCCCTTTAACCCTCAAAATATGTCACTATAGCCACTCCATTGCCCCAATCATGATTTGATATACGAAAGTACATCATTATGAACACTATATTACTTTTCCTGTCATGTATGGACATCTATATTAAAGAGACAACACAAACATGATCTTAAAATAACATTCAGTCACTAAATATTGCATGTACATACTTTTGAACCAGATGCATCATTAGTGGAACATCTTTATCTTATTTCTCTTATGTATGACCTCCTAGGAATTGAGTTCCACAATAATTTCCTTGATAGAGTTACAATCTTAAGTTAATACTTGCAACTTGCTTCTCCAAATTCTCAACAAAAGACATTACTTGATGAGTTTCTTATAGGACCTTCTATTTCAAATGAATAACATCTGCTAGCTTGTGTACACACCCTTATAACATTTACCTACACGACATCGCATCAGATGTAAAGCAACATTGTGCTCTGGCCTTTCTTAGCCACTCTCTTTCCTTCTTATGTGCCTCAAAGAATTTGATAAATCACTCTGGTTACTTTTTGGACATTCTCACGGTCCCGCATTACTGTTAAACACCTCCAAAGCACATCTTAACACCCTTTTTATATATTCAATTCGAAAGAGCAACTGGCCGAAACATGGCCTTTTCTGAAACTTGAGATCCTCCCGAATTCTTCAACAATGACTTCATGTTTTCCTTCTAAGTGTAACACTTAGTCCACCTGATTCCATCCTCGATAAGTAACTCACCTCATTCCCAGCATTGTAGCTACCAATAGTGTTTCCCGGTATTGCATCTTGAGAGCTATCATGTTAAACATGTCTGGTTCGTAACAAGTGTTCATCCTCTCTCCATCTATTTCGAACATTTCCCTTTGTCCTTTGGGTAGATAGTGTTGTTTTCCCTTTTTGATCGCCCTTTTGGCCTAGACAATATGTTGGTACTATCTTTTCTTTGTAACTAGGACATTCAGTCCTATCCCAATTTTCCCTTAATGAATAGGTGATAGCCTTATTATGCCACACACATCTCCCAGGAACTCGTAGTATCATTGTGCCTGGTTTATTGAGTTTACCACACCACCACTTCACCACTAGTAGTCTCACTTTCCATTATAATATGTAGACATGAACTCCCTCCAAATCTTTTAGTTGACATTCAGTGTCGCCTAAGTCGGTTGCGTTACGGTTGGTTCTTTATACCTTCTATTAATACTTGTGCTCTAGGCGAGTCCATAATTCTGGTATGAACTATTGTACGATAACTATGACCACCTCAATTTATAGATTTTTTTCTAATTCTTCTTGCCTCATTCTTCCTAGTTAGTGAAGAGTTATGCATTCATCCATATGTTACGTGGTCCTTTCCGTTTGTTGTGAATTCATCATGCTAGCGTCTCGACAATTATTGGGATACCCGTGAGAAAGTGTGTTCTTCCATGTATCACTTAGCACTTCCTTGCTTGGAAGATTCTTAAGAGGCTCTTCATAGAGTCCAAATGCACTCTTTGGTTATCATAGCATCAAATTTATTTCTCCCACTCATCCCATCTTTCTTAGAGTCTTGGAACTTTAGCTAAACGCAAATCCATGATTAACTCACTATGAGCACTCATGAGCTTTTCACATTTGATCTACAGTACTTCCATAGGTTCCATTGTCTTTGACTCTCTGACAAGTATAAAACCCTCTTGCAAACGTTACATTTATCCCTTTTTCTCCCCTTAGTTTCTAGGATCATTCACCATGTCATGAACATTTTCATGTGTGGAGAATTTACCTTTCTTAACCTTTCACATTCTTGGGTGTACTAGTGGTGTATCGTTAGCGTATCTTTTCAGAGCATCACATAAACCCTTACCACTTTTCTAGACTACACGTCTTCAATAAAATATTGAAACATCATAGCTACATGGTTCACTCTTGTTTTATTGAGCTTAAGTAGCCTCACTATGGCCCTTCCTTCCCCACTTGGGAGAAGGTTCCAGATTTCGACACAAGCCTTGAACTTAGCAACTCGAGGGACATATGTTTCATATCTCAAGTCCTCTTGTATGTGATCGACTATTAGGGAGATTTAAGTCGCCATGGTATTAACCTCATAGGTGCTCAACTCTTATTCAGCCACACAGGCTTGGCACCCAAAATACTCATGTCAATATCTTTTAGGAGTGTAGCATAACTTTGTACAATTCTGGGACACTTATGACATTCATGGTGCAAGGGTCTTCTCATTGTGAGTTCAGTTGACTCTCCTTCTAATCAAAAGGTCATCTTATTACATATACTTTGATGTTCCCCTTTTTACTCCTTAGACTTATCATTTCCAGACAAGTAACATATGGGTATAAAGAACTCATCATTATCTCTTTCATAATTTCTTGTCTCCCATGACTGACCTACACTATCGTCATTACCCTCCAAGTCATGCCTTTCATCTATCACATGCCTATGTAACACATTTTCTTTAACATCTTAGGATCATATACATGGTTCCCACACTATCCACATGTACCAGTTAGGCTTAGGTCTCAGTTACCATGCCAATGTCTCTTTGGAGGTAGGTAATCACTTCTAACACTTTTCTCATATAAAGTATGCTCCGGGTACTATATGCTTATCTTATATGTCCATACCACTCATTCAACATGATACATGTGACATCTCTTTAATATTCAGGCATTTACCCATTTGTCATGCCATATGAAAATATTACTTCCAATACATAGAAGAACATTTAGACTTATCCTGAACCTCAACGCACGAGTTAGAAGACAATCTTATAGCCAATCTCTATCACACGATCTAGAGAGTTGAAGAAGGGTAACTTTCCTAAATGCCCAAGTAGCCTCCTAATAATAGATGTAGTCAACAACAGACTGATAAGAAGGACTTTACTAGGCATGGCCCCAAGACATCCTAGGACACTTTAAAACCTTAGGCTCTGATACCAAGTTTTTCATGCCCCGACCTCAGGGAGCTCGACCGGCTGTCACGACCCCAAATTTCCCTCCTTCAGGAGTCGTGATGGCGCCTACTAGTGAGAGCTAGGCCAGCCGATAATTAATTCATTAATTATTTAATTAAGTTACAACAGTTATCTAAAGCAAATCGCAACATAAATATATAACAACATGCAATAATATAAGATATTATATATATGTATATATATCATTCTATTCTCAGTCACTCCACCAATTCACCCATTTCTCATTCAAAAATCAATATGATACTTCACCGCGCGGAATATTTTTCAATTCATCATTCTTTCCTTTTTCCACAACTTAGCAAATCATGAAATATATCAACATAAGAAAGTAGCTAAACACAAAGAACATTAATATACAAACGTAATCCGTCCTAACAAACTACCCCAAGAACTGGTGTCACAGGATTCACAGACAGTCTAAGATTTACTACATATAAGTGTCTTGAAAGAAATATCAAAGGATACTATTTCCGAACTATATGGAAATAGGTACAAAAATACGGACAG
>MCJB01050275.1:239188-285533 GCA_002018475.1 Nicotiana obtusifolia
ATGTATCGAAATCGTTCGATATTTGTAAAATGTAATTACCCATTACAATGTGGGTCTATACATCTTAATTTCGTCAAAATCCAACATGGGATTGACTCTAACCCCCAATTTCATAATTTTAGAAATAGAGAAGAACCCTAGGTTCTTCCTTTCCACAATTTCGTGGGTTTAGAATGGGGTTAAGTATAGGAAACATAAATCTAAGAGGGATTTTAGGGTATGAAACACTTACCCGATGATTCTCTTAAGTTTCCCTCCCTATTTGTTCCAAACCGTACTTCAATCTCCTTCTCAAAGCCTCCAAACGTTCTAAGCTAGTTCAACCCTCTTTTCTTGCAAGATTAATCTCGAAATCTTGATTGCATGTAGGTTTGAGGGTTGATTTGAGTGATTCTTTATGTTTGCTAGGGTTTTTGCTCAGTGGGTATTGTGTTTTACGTCTGAGATATGTCCCCAAATGAACCCTAGATTCATATTTATAGTGGCTAAAAAGTTAGCCAAAAAATGCTGAAAATCAGCAAATTCGCGTCCCCAAAGTGGCATTTCGCGATTCGCAAAGCCATTTCGCGTACAGCGAATCCATCGCGAAGTCAGCCAGTAGGCTGCCCAGTACACTACCCAGGTTCGTGACGCCAAGGAAGGATTTCACGTTTCGCGAAACCATTTCGCGGTTCGCACTTCCCATCGCGAAATCAGCAAAAGGAAACCCAAGTTTCTGTCCGTGTTCGCGACCTCCAGGTCAGATTTCGCGTTTCGCGAAGCTATTTCGCGGTCAGCAAATCCATCGCGAAGTCAGCAGAAAGGAAACCCAAGTTTCTTCCCAATTTCGCGACTTCCAGGCCAAATTTCGCGATTCGCGAAACTGATTCGCGGTCAGTTCGCGATCGCGAATCTGCCATTTTGGCAGATTTCTTCCTTGTTACGAAAATAAGCCTAACTTTCTTATACGGAGTCCGATTTAGACGATTCCTTTTGCTATAGCTCCGAAATTTCGATACAAATCTAATGCTTTAAACAAAACTGAATTTGGAGTTAATTTACTTATTCAAATTACAATTATACCAGAGGCGCGACGTTTGTCGCTTCATGAAGCGACAAACTAAGTCCTGTTAATGATCCAAAATTCACCGAGACCCTCGGGACTTCATCCGAACATGCACACATGTTCAATAACCTCATTCAAACTTGTTCCAATCATTGGAACAATAAAACGAATATCGTTTTATAGAATTTGCATTAAAAGCAATTCGATGAACTCTAAGGATCCTCAATTCGAGCCTTCGATCCGAACACGACCAAACGAAGTCCGAATGGTCTGAAAATTTGTACGCAAGTCCAAAATTACATAAGGAACCTACAGCAACTTTCGGAATTTCATTCCGACTTCCGGATCAAAATTCGACCTATCAACCGGAGATCCGAACTTCCTCGATTCAATTTTAGCATTGTTCGAGGTCTATTAAAATTCTTCCGGTCGCTCGTCTAAGTCATATATACTATCCCAAAGCTAGTCGAGTCGTCGGATTTCAAATCCGAGCCTTCTAACTCAAAAGTCAATCTCGTGGTTGACTTTAGCGGCTTAGACTTTCTTAAATGAGACTATGTGTCTCATATCCCTTCAATTACTTCGAGTAGATTTAACTCGACTTAATTTCTCATAATATAATAAATGAAATAAATTCGGGGAAATAAAGTGAGTCATTACACCGGCACTCAACAAAGATACCTAGTCAAGCAAGCCTGTAAGATGCCTTCTACCCGAACTTACCCGTGAATAAAGAGAAGATAAATTTTGTTGATTGGACAGTGAGAATGTAAGGCCCCATAAAGGTTTTTCCTAAACTTGGGGTTTGCCGATTTATGCATTGATGATTGTAGAGATGTCTTTAGTGCACCCTGTGTTTCATGTATCTATGTTGAAGAAGGTTCGTTGGAGATCCGTCGCTTATTGTTTCGGTTAAGACTATTCAAATTAATGAAGAATTGATGTATGACAAAATTCCAGCTACCATTCTTGATAGGCAAATTTGAAAGATGAGGAACAAAGAAATTGCCTTTGTGAAAGTGTTATGGAGAAGCCTACAAGTCGAAGAGGCCACTAGGGAAACTGAGGAAGAGATAAAAAGAAGTACCATCATTTTTTTGAATAGTTATGAATAAAAAAGAGATAAACGATTCTATGAATTGTTCCCTATGAATTATGTATCATTAGTATGGTTGATGTTAAGGGTGTTCCTTTTTGGTAATTTACTGCTTGTGAGGCCACGGTTGGCATTTTTTATATGTTATGTTGCATCGTTGGTTCATGTATATGTTGTTAGGACTAGTTTTGGGATTCTCTGAAAGGTTGATAGGCCTACTTCCAGGGGGAAACTCTACCGAACCTTTTAGGAATGTAGGGGGTTAGTCAAAAATTTTGGGCCTGCTGGTGTGTAAAGTAATAGTTGGATTACTATGGCTACTAATGACGGACTTCGACCCTCATTTGAGGACGAATGATCTTAAGCGGGAGGGGAGGTGTAAGGCCCTGTAAAAGTTTTGCCTAAACCTGGGGTTTCATGATGCCGGGGTAGACTTATGCGTTGATGATTGTAGAGATTCTTCATGGTGAGCTTGCTTGCCACAGTTCGGACTTTTTGGGTTGAACGGTGCGTTGGGGAGTTGAAGAAAAGTTTTTGGAAGTGCATGGCATTTCTGCGGACCGCAGAACTGATTTGCGGACCGCAGATCTGTCGCACACTGAAGCAGAAATCTAAGAAAACTTTTGGACCACTATGTGGTCCAATATGCGGCTGCATAATCATTTCGCAGGCTGCACAACCCATCAGAGGCCAAGTATGAAATTTTAGGAGGAAAGTTCTGCGGCGCATTATACGATCACAAAATAGGTCTGCGGACCGCGGACCGGTCGCAGAGTGAGGATGAAATGCTCGGTTCTGGAGGGCCATTAAGCGGCCCATTTTGCGACCACAGATCTGCATCGGAGCTTCATTTTCCTGGTTTTATAAACCCAACCCCATTCTTATAATACAATCTTGGGGATCATTTTAGAAGGTTCAAACTTGTATTTTAGAGAGAGGAAGGAGATCAAAAGTGAGAAAAGGAATTTCTAAGTCATTTGTTCATCAATCTTTGCTCAAGCCTTGAAGATTTCACAAGTGTAACTCACAAGGTCTTCAACAAAAAAGATAAGATTCCAGCCCTAGCCTTCAGTTTCGAGATTTAACTAAAAATAGGTAATAAGCCAAGCAATTCTTGGGTGTGGGAGTTGTTCATTATGCATGCATGTACTATCTAGGGTTTTGGGAAGATCGTTGTGAGTTGTTCATTATGCATGCATGTACTATCTAGGGTTTTGGGAAGATCGTTGAGCTCAATTGGGTAGACTTTGGGCAGTGAAATGCAGGAATCCACCATAAGTGGACCTTGAAATCATAATGCACGCCTTGTTTGCTAAAATGCTCACATGAGCTGGACACATGAACTCCTTCCCAATTTATGTTCAATTTTACTATATCTCTAAGCAGATTAAAATTGCTAGGATTTACAGAACCATGTAGTGAGTTAAGAAAAGCTTAAAGCGAGGTATAATGGCTAAACGTCTCTCTTAGAATTGAATTTTCACGATGTTCTTGTAAATCCCGAGTTGTCCATTATGAATTGACTATTCTGAATAAGTTTGGTGTCGAAAGATGTATGTATGAATATGTTAAAAATGTGTTCCGGAATATTCTTATCATAATATGTTATTCTTCGGGAGCATGTTCAAAGTATGACTATGTAGTAAAATGTTGTGACTTAAAGTCAAGCCCAAATAAAAGTTATCATATCAAATTGTGTAGGAAATCACATGTGCCTAAGACCCTAAACTACTCAAATGTGTTCTTAAAGTCTTGAATAGAAATATTTGTTGTTGACGGTCCCTGATGATGTTTGAAAGTGAAACATGAGCATGAAGTATGAGGTACGGCCAACGTGCCAAGAATGATATTGTGTTATGGCCAATGGTGCCAATTAAATGAATGACATGTAAAAGAATATGAAATGAGCGGTAAATCCTTTTTATAATAAATTCCTTAGGAACATCTTTAATGGGTGCAGGTGGTTCTATAACAGGTGGTATTGATCAGTGATAATAGCACACCCTCTCCTCAGCTAACTTGTTGAGCCGCACTTCATTTCGGGGTCCTGTATCTCATGTTCCATGTAAATAGTATTTTGAGGTGTAGCTGGGGCCTTGTTGCCGGCACTATGGTAGCACTCTTTTGTTTTTGTTAGAGTCTCCGTAGACGTAGTGTGGGTTGTATCTTGTCTTTGGGAAGGTTAAACTGAAAATGCTGTAATCACATCATTTGTTCCACTTTAACTATGATTGTATAGTGTACTGTTTTGGAGACTTGCTAATGACGTAACTAATGCAACTGAACTGGTGATATTCACTTGCCTCTTACCGTCTCATTAATGAAATATTTTCTTCTCATTATTCATGGGTGAGCTGGGTAGACGGCATTGTGCGGGCTTGCTCGACCGGGGTAACTCCATTAAGCACCGGTTGCACTCCCCGAGGTCGGGACGAGACAAACTTGTTATTAAAGCCTAATGTTTTAAAGTATCCTAGGATGTCTCAGAAGTCCTTCTTATGGTGTGTTGTCTACCACATCTTGAATTAGGAGGCTACTTGGGATTTAGGAATAATATCCTTCTTTGATGTTCTAGATCATGCAATAAAGTTGATTGTAGGATTGTTCGTCCTTTAACTCGTGCATTGCTCTAATTTTCACTATATGGCGCCTAGGAAGAAAGCAAGAACTGGCCAAGGAGCCAATGCCACCCCAAGAGTGGCAATTAATCCTTTACTTAATGATGCGGGTGAGCACCCGAGGGGTGAGAATATTCACCCGACTACTATACTGCTTGATTCTCTACACTTGATCAGACTGCACCTTTCCCTACACCTACTGGGGGTGCAACGATTCCTCCAACTAATATTACAATTCCACCTCCAGCCCCAGCTTCTAGTCCCGGTGTATCGGATGGGGATCTTAGGGGAGCCATATAGATGTTGGCTCAGTTAGTGGCTTCCTAGCCCCAGAGATCAAATGTTGCACCCACTTCTTCTAGTCAGCCAGGGATTCACAAGCTCTAGGGTGGATAGGTTTCTCCAATTAGATCCTCCAGTGTTCACAACCCCCCACGACTTTATTAACAAGATGCACAAGACCCTTCGAGTTATGCGTGCTACTGAGACGGAGGGAGTGGAGTTGGCCTCCTACCTCCTGAAAGGGATGGCCTATTCTTGGTTTGAAATGTGAGAGGACTCTGTGATGAAGGAATCCCTCCTGCGAGAAGGAGTGAGTTTGTTGATGCTTTCATTGATCATTTATTGCCTGCCCAGACTAAAGCAGCCCATGCCGCCGAGTTTGAGAGCCGAAAGAAAGGTAGCATAACTGTCTGGGAGTATCATATGAGATTCGTGCACCTGTCCAAATATGCCATCTAAATGTTGCCCACTATAGAGGCTAGAGTGAACCGGTTTTTGCAGGGCCGTAGCACCTTGGTTATCAATGAGACCGCTGCAGCTTCCTTGAATTTTTATATGAAGTATGGTAAGATGGGGGAATTTGCTCATGCCACAGAGACCTGCAAATTGAAGAATAGAATGGATCGTGAGAGCAGCAGCAAGGTCTGGTCCACGGGCAACTTTGGTGGTTCTTCTGTTGGTGGTGGTGGTGGGTCAGCATTCACAGGAGGGTCATCAGAGCCATCCCAGTCTTTTGTGCAGTCTTCAGACAGTGTGCAGCCATCAGGGCCAAGTCAGCAGTAGGGGAGTCGCTTTAGACCTGGTTAGGGCAATAAGGGACCCTTCCAGCAGGGTCGGTCTGTTGGAGATTTCAGCAGCAGGGGAGGCCCCCATGCCCTAGGTGCGGGAAGATGTAGTTGGGGCCTACTTCATGGACCAGCCTACACTCTACGAGTGTGGTGTGAGGGGTCACGTTTAAAGGGATTGTTGTTCGTCTCACCGGATGATGGGCAGGGGTGCAGCACTGCCGGCCACTTCTGCAGCTACTACATCCGCAGCACCTCCTCCAGATCGAGGCACACTAGCCCACAGAGCGTGGTGCAGCTAGGGGTGGTACACAGAGTTTGGGAGGACCTAGTCGTTTCAATGATATGAAGGGTCGCTAGAGTTCAGAGGCTTCTCCAGATGTTGTCATAGGTATACTGACTGTCCAATCTTATGATGCGTATGCTCTTATTGATACAGGTTCCACTTTGTCCTATGTCACTCCTTATGTTGCTATGGAATATGGGATAGAACCGAAATTGCTCCATGAGTCGTTTTCTGTATGTACTCCGGTTGGTGAGTCTATTGTGGTCGTGCAAGTTTATAGGGATTGTGCTGTCACGGTGCGTTGTCGGGACACTATAGACGATCTCATTCAATTAGAAATGGTGGATTTGATGTAATAATAAGGATGAATTGGTTTTATGCATGTTTCGCAAATCTTGGTTGACGAACCAGAACCGTTACGTTTGAATTTCCAAATGAGTCAGTGATTGAATGGAAGGGGAATGATGTGGTGTCAAAAGGTAGGTTTATTTCTTACCTTAAGTCCACGAAGATGATTAACAAGGGGTGTATTTACCATTTGGTTTGGGTTACGGACAAAGATGTTGAGGCACCTACATTTGAGTCTGTGCCGGTTGTGAATGAATTTCCAGAGTTCTTTCCTGATGAGCTCCCTGGGATCCCACCAGACAGGGAGATTGATTTTGGATTGATGTTATGCCAGGCTGCAGCCTATATCTATTCCACCCTACAGAATGGCACAAACAGAATTGAAGGAGCTAAAGGAACAATCGAATGATTGTTAGAGAAAGTTCACATTCGGCTGAGTGAGTCGCCATGGCGTGCACCTGTTCTATTTGTAAGAAAAAAGGATGGGTCGCTAAGAATGTGTATTAACTATTGGCAGCTCAACAAGGTTACAATAAAAAATAAGTACCCACTGCCAAGGATAGATGACTTGTTTGATCAATTCCAGGGTGCTAAGTGCTTCTCCAAGAACAATTTAAGATCCGGGCATCACCAATTGAAGATCAGGGAGAAGGATATTCTGAAAATAGCTTTCACGACCCGGTATGGACACTTTGAGTTCCTAGTAATGTCTTTTGGGCTAACAAATGCCCCCTAGCTTTCATGGATCTTATGAATCGAGTTTTCAATCCTTTTCTTAATTCCTTCGTGATAGTGTTTATTGACGATATCCTTGTATATTCACGAAGTCGAGAGGACCATTGACGGTCATCTCAAGGCAGTTCTATATAGACTCAATATTAGCACAAGTTGTATGCGAAGTTTTCAAAATGTGAATTTTGGCTTGAATCTGTCGCGTTTTTTGGTCATGTCATCTCTAGAGAAAGAATTGAGGTTGATCCTCAGAGGATTGAAGCTGTGAGGAATTGGCCTAGGCCTACTACCCCAACAAAGATTCGCACTTTCTTGGGCTTAGCAGTATAATATAGGAATTTTGTGGAGGGGTTCTCTACTCTTGCCTCTCCGTTGACTAAATTGACGCAGAAGGCGGTTAAGTTGCAATGGTCAGATGCTTGTGAAAGAAGCTTCCAAGAGCTGAAGTCAAGATTGACTACGGCACCGGTGTTGACCATACCAGAGGGTACAGATGGGTTTGTGGTATATTGCGATGCTTTAAGGATCGGACTTGGGTGTGTATTAACGCAACATGGCAAGGTTATAGCTTATGCTTCTAGGAAACTCAAAAAATCATGAAAAAGAACTATCCAACACATGACTTAGAGCTTATGGCGGTGGTATTTGCATTGAAGATTTGTCATCATTATCTGCATGGGGTCCATGTGGATATATTCATGGACCATAAGAGTCTTCAATATATTTTCAAACAGAAGGAATTGAATCTGAGGCAGAGAAGTTGGCTTGAGTTACTCAATAATTATGACATCGATATTCTGTATCATCCGGGGAAGGCTAATGTTGTGGCGGATGCTCTTAGCCGGAAATCTATGGGTAGTTTGGCTCTTTTGGAGGCATATCAAAGGTCGTTGGCCAAGGAGCTTCATTGGGTGGCTAGTTTGGGAGTTCGTCTTGCGGATTCTAGTGAAGGAGGAGTGGTTGTGCACAATAGGGCTGAAGCATTGCTTGTTGTGGAAGTCAAAGAGAAGCAATACAATGACACATTGTTGGTACAATTGAACGAGGGGATTCATAAATATAAGACCATGGCCTTTTCTCTTGGCATAGATGATGGCACACTAAGGTACCAAGGGCGATTATATGTTCCAAATGTAGATGGTATCTGGGAAAGAATCATGATCGAAGCTCACACTTCAAGGTATTCCGTGCAATCGGGCTCCACAAAGATGTATCATGATCTTAAGGTAGTCTACTGGTGCAATGATATGAAGATGAATATAGCGGACTTTGTGGCAAGATGTCCAAATTGTCAGCAAGTGAAGGCCGAACACCGAAGGCCTGGTGGGTTCGCACAAAACATAGAAATTCCGTTGTGGAAATGGAAGATGATCAATATAGACTTTGTAGTGGGACTACCTCACACGCCTCGCAAGTTTGACTTGATTTTGGCAATTTGGACAGACTCACGAAATCAGCAAACTTCTTACCTATTAAGGCTACTGACACAGCAGAATAGTATGCTCAGTTATATATCAAGGAAATAGTTAGGTTGCATCGCACTCCAGTTTCTATTATATCAGAACGAGGGGCACAGTTCAATTTTTGGAAGAAATTTCAACAAGGTTTGGGTACTCAGGTAAATCTTAGTACAAATTTCCATCCACAGACCGACAGGCAAGCAGAGCGGACTATTCAGACGCTCGAAGATATGTTGTGCGCTTGTGTTCTTTACTTCAAAGGTAGCTGGGATGATCATTTTCCGCTCATAGTATTTGCCTACAATAATAGTTATCATGCTAGTATTCTGATGGCACCGTTCGATGACATATATGGTAGGAGATGTAGATCTCCCATTGGGTGGTTCGAGATTAGGGAAGCGGAGTTGATAGGACCAGATCTCGTGCATCAGGCTATAGAGAAGGTTAAGATTATTACAAAACTATAGAAAATTGCCCAAAGTCATCAGAAGTCTTATTCGGATAAACGCCGTAGGGATTTGGAGTTTGAAAAAGATGATTGAGTATTCTCGAAGGTTTCCCCTATGAAGGGAATAATGCGCTTTGGTAAGAAAGGGAAATTGAGTCCGAGGTATGTCGAACCGTACAAAATCATTCAGAGGATTGGCCAGGTGGTATAAAGGCTAGAACGACCTCCATAGATGTCTTTAGTGCACCTGGTGTTTCATGTATCCATGTTGAATAAGGTGGTTGGAGATCCGTCGCAACTGTTGTGGTTGAGACAATTGAGGTTAATGAATAATTGATGTATGAAGAAATTCCAGTTGTCGATCTTGATGGGCAAGTTCGAAAGTTAAGGAACAAAGAAATTGCCTCCGTGAAAGTTTTATGGCGAAGACAACAAGTTGAAGAGGACACCTGGGAAAACGAGGACGAGATGAATAAGAAGTACCCTCATTTGTTTGAATAGCTACGTAATCGATTCTATGAAATTGTTCCCTGTAAATTATGTATCATTTGTACAGTTGATGTTAAGGGTGTTCCTTTTTGGTAATATGCTGCTTGTGAGGCCACGGTTGGCGTTGTTTTTATATTATGTTGCATCATTGGTTCATGTATATGCTGTTATGACTGGTTTTGGGATCTTCTCATAGGTGGATAGGCCTAGTTACAGAGGAAACTCTGCCGAAATTTTGGGGAATGTAGGGAGTTAGTCAAAAATTTGGGGACTGCTGGTGTGTGAAGTAATAGTTGAATCACAGTGGCTGCTAATGACGGTCTTCGACCCTCATTCGAGAACAAATGATCTTAAGGGTGGGACAATGTAAGGCCTCGTAAAAGTTTTGCCTAAATCGGGGGTTTCGTGATGCTTGGGTAGACTTTTGTGTTGAGATTGAATAGTGTGTTGGGGAGTTGAAGAAAATATTTTTGAAGTGCAGGGTTTCTACGGTCCATTTTTCAGTTGCAGTATTGATCTGCAGACCATAGATCTATCGCAGACCAAAGATAAAATCCAGCCAAAATTTTGGACTATTATTTCACGGGCCGCACAACCCATCACAGACCCAGAATGAAACTTTTCGGAGGGAAGTTCTGCGGCGCATTATGTGACCGTAGAATAGGTCTGCAGACCGCAGACCAGTCACAGAGTGAGGCAGAAACGCCCAGCTCCGGAGGGCCATTGTGCGGCGTATTTTGCGGTATGCAAAAGCGTTATGCGTTCGCATATGCGACCGCTTATCTGCATCGGGGCTTCATTTTTTGTTTTATAAACCCGAAACCTATTCTTATAAAACAATCTTAGGGATCATTTTAGAAGGTTCAAACTTATATATTAGAGAGAGGAAGGCGGTCTTAGAGTGAGAAACGAAATTTCTATGTCATTTGTTCATCAATCTTTGCTTAAGCCTTGATGATTTCACAAGGGTAACTCACAAGGTCTTCACCTAAAAAGGTAAGATTCTAGCCCTAGCCTTCAGTTTTGAGATTTAACTAAAAATAGGTAATAAGCCAAGCAATTCTTGGGTGTGGGAGTTGTTCATTATGGATGCATGTACGATCTAGGGTTGTGGGAAG
Source organism: Nicotiana obtusifolia (assembly GCA_002018475.1). Classification (NCBI taxonomy): domain Eukaryota; kingdom Viridiplantae; phylum Streptophyta; class Magnoliopsida; order Solanales; family Solanaceae; genus Nicotiana; species Nicotiana obtusifolia. The sequence goes on from MCJB01050275.1 coordinate 249,896, forward strand.
ATTATTGAGCTCTATTGGGTAGACTTTGGGTAGTTAAATGGAGGAATCCACTATAGGAGGTCCTTGAAATCATAATGCACGCCTAGTGTTTGCTAAATGCTCACATGAGCTGGAAACATGAACTCCTTCCTAATTTATGTTAAATTTTGCTATATCTCTAAATAGATAAAAATTGCAAGGATTTCCGGAACCGTTTAGTGAGTTAAGAAATGCTCAACGCGAGGTATGTTTGCTATACTTCTCTCTTAGAATTGAATTCCCACGATATTGAATTCCCACGATGTTCTTGTAAGTCCCGAGTTGTCCATTATTAATTGAAAATTCTGAATAAGTATGGTGTACAAAGGTGTATATATGAATATGTTCAAAATATGTTCCGGAATATTCTTATCATATTATGTTATTCTTCGAGAGCGTGCTCAAAGTATGAATATGTAGTAAAATATTTTTGATTTCAAGTCAAGCCCAAATGAAAGTGATCATATCAAATTGTGTATGAAATCACATGTGCCTAAGACCCTAAATTTCTCAACTATGTGCTTAATGTCTTGAATAGAAATGTTTGTTGTTGACGATCCGTGATGATGTTTGAAAGTGAAATAGTGAGCATGAAGTATGAGGTACGGCCAACGTGCCAAGAATGATATTGCGTTATAGCCAATGGTGCCATCAAAATTAATGATATGTAAAAGAATATGAAATAAGTTGTAAATTCTTTTTATAATAAATGACTTGGGAGTGGCGTTTAGCCACCGAGGAAGGATAGTTCGGAACAACCTAAACCCGAAACTACATGTGCCGGTATAGGAGTGATTGTTGGGTAAATCCCCGTGTTCATGTGATGAGATTACTTGCCCTTACATGGGATAAGAATGGTGTATTGACATGTTTCCCCTTAAATAGGATGAGATTATTGCTAGCGAGATATGATGTGATGTCGACCCACACAGCATTGTGGTGAGACGGTTTAGCTTGTCCGGCTGAGATCGAACTCCGTGCTAAAACACGATGGTGTATAAATGTTAAGGATATCCCAACTTAAAATGCGGAAACTTACTTGAAATTTACCTTTCCCCTAACTTGACTCCTTGATACTGTTTGAGTCTCTTATTGATTTCAAGTTTTCTTCTCCATCTATTTTTACTCGTTCTATTGAGAGGGTGTTTAATTTTACATACTAGTACTACTCCATATTTACTAAATACCTTTTGTCGGGGGCACTATATCTTTAATGGATGCAAGTGGTATTCACAGGACCTCTTACTATCTAATTAATGAAGTGTATTCGTCTCTTTATTCATGGGTGAGTTGGGTAGACGATATTGTGCAGGCTTGCTCGACCGGGGTAACTCTGTTGAGCACTGGTCACGCTTCCTAAGGTCAGGGCCTGACAGAGAAGATCATATGAACAACACCAATTCATTACCATTAGTTACATCATTTATAAGACTTCAAAATATTACATTACACATTCATAGTTTAAAAGTGGAAGTACGTGATACAAACCTATGTCTACGGAGCCTCTAGCGGATACAAAAGAGTACTATGATTGTGCCGGCAACAAGGCCCCGACTATACCTCAGAACACAATACATGAGAAACAAAAGAAATACTTACCCCGAAATGAAGTGGGCTCACCAAGTTAGCTGGGAAGCGGGTGTACCGCTATCACTGATAAATGGCACCAGCTGTGGAACCACCTGCATCGTCTAAAGATGCAGCGCCTCTTGCAAAAGGGACGTTAGTGATACGCTCAAATTACACTTTAATAAATAGTGTAAGGCGGTCGATGTCAAATATAATAATCCAACAAGGTTGGGGTCGAATTCCACAGGGAATAGGTATTAAAAGGTTACTTAACTAGTGTGTTACTCGACTAAAGTCGTAATTCTATCCAGTTAACCGTAACAAGAGTATGTATTAATGGTAACAAGAGAATGAATTGAGTTTGGTTTTAGGTGATGGCTAATTGAAATATTGAGAATGTAGATAATTTGATTAAAGAAAAGCAAGGTTATGTCGCCATTAATGAAGTGTAATGCTACCGGTGTTAATATGATATATTTATAATGGAAGGTCCTTTTGATATGCAAATGATGTCTAAATGACTACCCAATATTTTCCAATAGTTAGGCAGTATTTCCTCTTTATGATTTTTTCAAATATAAAAGAGTTGCAACTAAGAACAATCAATTTATGCCAAATAAAATCCACTTATTCCTAAGCGATTTTATTAAACAAGGTTTAAAGCCTTGAGTCTTTGGTATTTACTTCTACCAAATTCTACCCCACTTTCCCAAGCAAAGCAAGAATTTAATCGCACTTATTAATGTTTGCAACCACCAACAATAAATGAAGAATGAAAAGTAAATAAATATCAACTAACCATTATATATATATATATATATATATTCAATGTTAAACACCCATTAACATAACACCCATTTAGGGTCCACAACCTTAGTATTTAAAGTTAGTTACTCATACTAAAATACAAAAGCAAGAGAATATTAAATGGCATAAAGCTTACAAAGTGAAGGATTCTTGACCCAAAAGCTTCGAAAAGAGAGGAATACTAATGCCTTGTATTGTAGCTTTAAAGTCAGACAAGATAGAGCCCACAAAACCCCAATAAATCTATTTATAAAGGGCCAAAAATCGGGACAAAAATCGGACAAAACTGCCCTTTCAGGTTGAATATGCGACCGCATTTCTATCGCATAACAGACATACGGTCCGCATTTTTGACATGGCCATCACAGATTGTAACCTTAGTTTTACCTTCACCGCATTCATGGTTTGCGGTCCGCATTGTAGAAATGCGACCACATCTTGCATCGCATGTTCTTCCTTCAGTAGACTTCATGTTTAGTTTGCGGTTACTTCTGCGGCTCACAAACAGGTTATGCGATGGCAGATGAGACCGCATTTTTTATGTTGAACTTTGCCCAGAAATCTTTTTTGATCTGAGATCTCGTTGTGAAATATGCGGCTCGCATGTGGGTTTTGCGATAGCATATCCTAATATGCGATGCCATTTTGCTCTTTTCTTGTCTTTTTGTGGCTTTTTTAACTCTTTTCCATGCTCTTAGATCCTTACGCCTCATACACTGCAAAAATACTAAAATTACATAAGTGCAAAGGGGAATTGCATTTAAAACAAGCTAAAATCTAAGCAATTAGTATCAAATGTGCCGAAATTCTCCGGCACATCAACACCCCCAACTTAAACTCTTGCTTGTCCTCAAGCAACTAAGATGACACTATCCTATTCTAGACAATTTATAGGACATGAAATAATAGTGACCATGGACGGTGTTTGTTGTTAGTATTTCAAGCATGCATCTTCGAGTGTTTTACCCTTCCTGAACCATCGACATACACAAGGAAAACTAAACAACTTGTGAACTTTGAGCCTCAGACAACGTGACAAAATGCTTCCCTCAGCTGAGTGCACTTGCGTTTGACTCAAAAACTCAACTTTTGTTCAACCTCACAGTTCATGTGCCCTTACTAGAAAGAAAGTCCTAAAATTACAATATTTACAATGAAAACAAAAAGGGACGAATTCAAAAATACACTCACTCTCAGAAAAGAGTTTCAAGTGTTACAACATACCATACCATAGGCTTGACCTTATTTTAATTCGTCACTTAATTCTAAGAACGCTTGGTTGGACATCCCATAAGGACTTTTTAGGCTTGTAATGTAGGTTTAGGGAAGGGTCGGATAAGCATTTAGATACAAGTGACTACACTCTCCTTGAACACTAATCACATTTTCTTTTCTTTTTTGCACTTTTTTTCTTTGCAAACCCCATAGCCACATTGGCTTCTAGTTCCCAATATAGAACCACCTTAAATACCTCTATGATTTTCTTCAAGGCTCCATAATTATATATATATACATATTTTTGTTTTGGAGCTTGAATAATTTCATATGAACACTTTGAGGTATATGCTCCTACACTCAATGTACAACCTTACCCATTTCCACTCTGACACCACACCCCCAACTTAGGCTTTTAGCCTCATTCTCAATGTTCAAGGAGGAACAGGTTCAAAAGAGGGAATTATTTTACAAAAGGGAAAGGATAGAAAAGGTTAAAGGCTCGAATAGGGCACTAGTGATATTATTTATGCAATGGTAGGCTTGAAAGGCTAAAGAGGTTTCGCAAATAAAACAAAGAATGCCTATGATCATCCCTCCAACCAAGTGTAATTATTATAAGCATGGAAAAACCAACCGGGCAAGTTCTAGATGGCAGAAGCAAACACAAGAATTATCTACACAAAGAACTCACAGACATGGCACACGAACTGTTTGGTTCACATAGTTTAAAGCCCTCGAGTCAACATTTGGCAACTCAAAGCTTTCATCATATATACATGCATAACTCTAGGTAGATGTAGAGTCACAGAGCGAGCATCAAGTTCACACAGTTGATCTCTTTTTTTTCTTTTTTCTTTTTTTTTTTGGTGGAAGAGTATAGGCTATGTACAGACACACAAGCTTGAGACTAGACAATTACACCAACCCGGTCAACATATTTCATTTTGCTGTCGTGGTTCTACTATTACACCTCTTAGAAAAGAACCCGGCAAAGAAAAAACAAGGGGAATTCATTGCTAATTACTAAAGATGGACAACTATCTACTAGTTTTTGTTGGTTTCTTTTTTTTAAATATATATATATATATGCACAAGGATAACATAACTTATGTACGAAAATCACAAAGCACTAATATATACAAAATCACGAACAAAATACAAATGAGTACATATGTTTGTTTATAACATAAAGGCATGAATATGTACAACAGTTGCTAATGTACCAAAAGTATAGACAAGGCTAATTGCTTGTCAAAAGTATAGACATTAATATTATTTTTCAAAAGTATATACAAGGCTACCACCCCCAATTAAAAGCATGCATTGTCCCCAATACATATGAACATAGAGTACACTTGAAGGGGCTCCCTGAGGTGCACTAAGCGCTATGGGAGTCGGTAGCCGGCTGAGTGATGGTGAGGTCACTCTCTGATGCTGAAGTTGGGACCGATGAGAGCTCGGCCTGAGGAGTGACCTCCACTGATGGAGGAGGGATCTCTGGCTGGTCCGGAACTGGAGCTGGGGCCTGTGAGCTGCTAGCCTCGCCCGCTGATGGCTGAGTGGCAGTTGGGTCGGCAGGGGCGGCCAAATCTGCTAGCGAGTGTTCTATCGCCCTCTGAATGCCTGCTTGCTCCTCATCCTCCACTGTAGGACCAGCAGTCTGCTTGCCCTTCTCCTGAGGGCCATCATCCTCGAGGACCATGAATCCTCCTCATCCTCCCCCTCGTCTGCCTCCTCGCCCTCGGACTCTGAAGAATGTCCGAAAGTCTCCTCGTCGTGAATATCAGTACGTACAGGAGGAGCTGGAGGTTGGGAAACCCCGGCAGTCTAAGATGCAATGTCTTCCATCAAAGTCGTGAAATCGAGACCCAAGTCTAGTGTTGCTGTGTCTGCTCCCTGCTCACCATCCTTGTGCAGGAGGGATGATAGATCGAACTCCAAAGTCTGCATCTTGTGGAGCTCGGTCTTCATAGAAGCAACCTCCCGTAGCTTAGGCAAACCACTAACCTCACCGCGCTCTATCTTATCAACCCTTAACTCAAGCTGCTGCAAGCGATCCCCATACATTGTTTGTTGTTGTTGGAGAGCTATCACTGAAGATTGTATAGGAGTCAGGGCTTGTTTGATGAGGTTGGGCAAGGTCTTCAAGAGCTGGTCTACCTTGGCATTGGCATGCTGGGCAATGAGACCAAGCCTCAAGATGGCTGGCAGTGCAGAAGAAGGATGAACAGTGGTGGACTGAGAGGGAGGCTCTGAAGTAGAAGTGGATGCCACTGGAACCTGAGGAGTCACAGGAGTATGGGAGTCGGAAGGCTCTACATCAATTGGATCCTGAATTTGAATCTCTGGTGGGGCAGCAACATCACTAATACGCGTGATATCAATGTCCCTCGTCTCCTTCCCGGTCTTGTTAGAGTGTTGCATGAGAGGGACCTTCACAGCTTTACAGAGGGTTGTGATCAAGCAAGGAAATGGAAGCAAAGTAGCATGCTGCTTTGCCCGGATACCGATCTCTTGGAAGATCAGAGTTCCCACATCAATCTTGATGCCCGCCATGATACATGCAATGAGGAGAGCCTTCTCAATGCCTATGTCAGTCTCGTTCTGGGACGGCATCAATCGAGAGGTAACAAAGCTGAGCCAGAATCGACCCTCTCTTGTGAGATCCTCCTTGTATATCTTATGCCCCGGGTTGATCGAAGCAGGGGTACCCTTTGCTATCATCGAAGTAATCCAACCATGCTCATTCTCCCTATTTGCATACCTGGCATCGTACTCAGCTGTGCCTGTTCTCCAACCTGGGAAATACAACTCATTAATGACATCACTGTTGCAAAACACACTCTTCCCCTGAACAAATACAATGCCAGTAAAAATTCTATTGCGTTTGTGGTGTGCAGTTCTGGAGGCTCCATATGATGCATAGAATTCACGGCCAAGGCACTCATTATACTTAGTAGGGGCCTCAGTAAAGCATTCCCATTTTCTTGCTTTTATATTCTCCATGATGTGGGGTTACTGTTCTTGTAGCCCATTCAAGCTCAATTGCTTCACGCCCAGGATTTTTCGTTTGGTGAGTCCTTCTCTGTACAGTTCCCTGGATCCCTCAACCCCAAATCGGAGGTGAAAGTCGTCTTCGTGTTTCCTTCTTGCCTCGGCTTGTAGATTGACTGAGGGCAAGACTTCCTCCTCATTAGACTGGGAGGGGCGTGGCATATTGGATTCCGTCCATGATCGTTTTGCCTGCGATGTGTGACGACTGGAAGATGTCCTTTTCTGGGCAAAGGTTGCATGCTTTTGAGGAGACATATCTGTTCAAAGGTGAAATGTGAGTGACATTGTAAGCAACAATGAAATGAAAACAGAAGAATTCAAAGAAAAAGTCAAAGAATGCGACATGTTTTGCGGTCGCATAACCACTATGCGGACCGCAAACTTGTCGCAATCTTGATTATGCACTACTGGATCTCAGTCTGCGATGGGTTATGCGATCGCATAACCATTATGCGGACCACATAACCATCGCAAAACTGATTTGCGCACAACACAAAACAAAATAACAAAATGCGATCGCAAATTCCACTGCAAAGTGGGAAATGCGATCGGAAAACAACTGCAGATAGCAAGGTTTTAACTGGGTGGTCTATTTCAGTTTGCGGTGAATTTGCGGTCCGATATTAATTATACGATTGCAAATGTCACCGCATTTCATCATCGTCCTCAGAAGACTAGGGTTCAATTATGCGGCCAAAATGCGGACCACATTCTGATTTTGCGGGCCGCAAATGCCTTCGTTCTCACGATTCAATTCATCCCTCAACAATGGCGGTCCTATATCTCTCTACCCAGCACCCCATATATTTTTTCTACCTAGAAACAACCACGATATGTACAAAAACTATGACAAACAACATAATCAAAAAAAGCAGAAGAAAAATAAAGAAGACCACAGAAAAGATAGAAGTGAACTTGAAAATGGAAAATTAGGGCATGGACACATACCAGTGAAGAGGAGTACGAGCACTATGGAGATTATGAATGGGTATTCGTCCTTTGTAAGATTCGATCACTGGCCGTTTTTGCCCCTCTTTTTTTTTTCTATTTCGATCTCTGTTTGCCTCTCTTTTCTATTCGTTCTTTTTTGTTTTTTTTTGAATGAGTGAGATATGAGAGAATGGGACGACGAACCTGACACTGTGCGATGGGAAAGTCACCGCATATCACACTATGCAACCTCATAAGTGTTATGCGGTGGGTTCATTTGACTTGCTGAAGGGGTAATAATGCGAAGCACAATGCGATCGCATAATTGAAATGCGGTCCACAAAGTGCATCACCTTGTCGCATTCTGATCAACGATTTTAGCCAAACTTACTGTTTTAGTTTGCAACCAAAATGCGGTCCGCATAGTGAAAATGCGACCGCATCTTTGCAGCAAACTTCATGCAGTGGTTTTTCTTCCCTTTTTTTTAATGCATTCCTTCCCAGTGTTGTGATCTTTTGAATCCCCTGCACTCTAACACACACTTTAAATTGCTCAAGTAAATTTATCTATCAAAATTTAAAAATTTGAAGAACAAAAAAGGTGTTACCACACATGGGTTGCCTCCCATGAAGCGCTTGATTTAATGTCGCGGCACGATGAAGTTGGTGTTCCTTTGGAGTCACTCAATGGTCGGGCACGAACCATCTTTGAGAGTCAGCTGCTCCACCAAATGCTTTTCGCCATCTGTGCCCAAGTAGTGTTTGATTCGTTGGCCATTTACTTTGAATGTCTGGAGCCCATCTTCCGATGCTAGTTCCACAGCTCCAATAGGAGAGACATTGACCACATTGAATGGACCAGACCATTTTGATTTGAGCTTGCCCGAAAAAATTTTGAGCCTTGAGTTAAAGAGCAATACCAAGTCACCGACTTGAACTCTCTTTTCAAGATCTTCTTGTCATGGATGAACTTCATCCTTTCTTTGTACACAGCTGCACTTTCATAAGCATGGAAACGGAATTCCTCCATTTCATTGAGTTGTGTTAACCTCAAATTTGCTGCTTCAGCCCAGTCCAAGTTCAACCTTTTTAACGCCCACATAGCCTTGTGCTCCAATTCCACAGGCAGATGACAAGCTTTTCCGAAGACTAACCGATAAGGAAAAGTACCAATAGGAGTCTTGTACACCGTGCGGTACGCCCACAATGCGTCATCTAGCTTCCTTGACCAGTCGGTCCTGTTTGCATTAACAGTCTTTGCTAGAATGCTCTTGATCTCCCGGTTGGAAACCTCAACTTGATCACTTGATTACGGATGATAAGGTGTGGCTACCTTGTGCTTGACGCCATATTTCTCAAGTAGATCCTTGAAAGCCTTGTTACAGAAATGAGACCCACCATCACTAAGAATGGCTCTAGGAGTGCCAAACCGAGTGAAGATGTTTTTCTTCAAGAATGTGGTCACACTCCTTGCCTCGTTGTTTGGTAAGGCGATCGCTTCAACCCATTTGGACACATAGTCCACAGCCACCAAAATATATTTCGTCCCGCAAGAGCTTATAAAGGGACTCATGAAATCAATTCCCCACACGTCGAAGATCTCTATCTCCATCACAAAGTTCATTGGCATTTCATGCCTCTTGGAGATTGAACCTTGTCTTTGACATTGGTCACAAGCCTTGACCATTTGATTGACATCATGTTAGATTGAAGGCCAATAGTAACCACATTCAAGAACCTTAGCCGCCGTTAGGTTTCCTCCATGATGACCCCTAACCGGTGAGTCGAGGCATGCCTTTAGAATTGGCATAATCTCTTCTTCCGGAACACACCTTCTGAAAATATTGTCAGCACAAACATGGAACAAGAATGGCTCCTCCCAATAGTATTGCCGGCAGTCTCTCAAAAACTTCTTCTTTTGATAGGATTCCAATTCGTTCGGGATAAGGTCACTAACTAAATAGTTAGCAATATCGTCATATCAAGGAGCAAAAGTGCTAGATAGTGCCAATATGTGTTCATCCGGGAATGCATCGTTGATTTCAAGATCTCCCTGCTTCTTCAACCCTTGACAAATGATCCACCACTTGATTTTGAGTTCCCTTGCGATCCTTGACTTCGAAGTCAAACTCTTGCAACAACAAGACCCATCGAATCAACCGAGGCTTTACATCCTTCTTTGCCATGAGATAGCGAAGAGCCGCATGATCTGTGTACACTATCACCTTGGATCCCAACAAATAAGCCCGGAACTTATCAAAGGCATAGACAATGGCAAGAAGTTCTTGCTCAGTCACCGTGTAATTCATTTGTGCCCCATTGAGTGTTTTTCTTGCATAGTAGACTGGGTGAAGAACCTTGTTGTGACGTTGGCCAAGCATTGCCCCAATGGCTACATCATTGGCGTCACACATGAGCTCGAAAGGAAGAGACCAATCGGGTGTGACAATAATTGGTGCCGTGGTGAGCCTTTGCTTCAAATCCTCAAAGGCTTTGAGGCATTTCTCATCAAACACAAATTTGGCATCCTTCTCAAGGAGTTTGCACATAGGATTTGCAATCTTGGAGAAGTCCTTGACGAAGCTCCTATAGAACCCGGCATGCCCTAAGAAACTTCGAACACCCTTAACGGAAGTAGGTGGAGGAAGATAAGAAATAATCTCTATCTTTGCCGGGTCAACCTCTATGCCATGCTTTGAAATTTTATGCCCCAACACGATGCTTTCATCCACCATGAAGTGACATTTCTTCCAATTGAGCACAAGGTTGGTCTTTTCACATCTCTTAAGCGCTTTTCTAAGATTGTTAAGACAATGCTCAAAAGACTCACCTACCACCAAGAAGTCGTCCATGAAGACTTCTAGAAAATCCTCTACCATGTCGAATAAAATGGACATCATGCATCTTTGAAAAGTAGCCGGAGCATTGCATAAACCAAATAGCATCCCGCTAAAAGCGAACATTCCATAGGGCAAGTGAATGTCGTCTTCTCTTGATCCTCCAATTCTATGTTGATTCGGTTGTAGCCGAAATATCCATCAAGGAAATAATAGATTGATCTTCCCGCTAGCCGATCAAGGATTTGATCAATAACAGGCATAGGGAAATAGTCCTTGCATGTGGCACTGTTAAGTTTCCGATAATCCATACACACCCTCCAGCCGGTCACCGTTCTAGTTGGGATGAGCTCATTTTTCTCATTTTCAATACGGTCATGCCTCCCTTTTTCGGGACACATAGCACTGGGCTCACCCAAGAACTATCGGCAATGGGGTAGACTACCCCGGCATCCAACCATTTGATGATTTCTTTCTTTACCACCTCTTGCATTGACGGGTTCAATCGTCATTGATGTTCTACACTCGGTTTGGTCTCACTTTCCAATTGGATTTTATGCTCGCAAATCCGCAAGAATCCCACGAATGTCCGCAATTGTCCATTCAATGGCTTGCCTATGCTCCTTCAAGACTTTCAACAATCGTTCCACCTGCACCTCATTCAACAAAGAAGAAACGATTACCGGTAAAGTATCATTTGAGCCAAGAAATTTATACCTCAAGTGCGGAGAAAGTGGTTTGAGCTCTAGTTGTGGTGGCTCAATAATAGATGGCTTTGCGGGAGGTGTGGCTCTATTCTCCAAGTCGAGAGAGAGCTTTGCCGGAGCATAAGTGTAAGAACCAAGCCCCTCTAGTGCATTTACCGATTCCATATATCCCTCCATATCCTCACCATCAAAGTTCACCAAAATAGCCGCCAATGCTTCACCGAGGCATAGTACTTCCATTTTCATTTCAACCGCATCTTCCACCTCATCAAAAATATCAATCACCGAAATGCTTTCATACTCATGTGGTAGTTTCATACTCTTGCTTGCTTGGAATGTGACCTCTTCATCATTCACATGGAATTTGATTTCATTCCGTTCCGAATCCATGAGTTCTCTTCCCGTGGCTAGGAATGGTCTCCCCAAGATTATAGGGATCTCTTTGTCAACCACACAATCAAGGATTACAAAATCGGCGGGTAAATGAAACTCTCCCACTTTTACAATAATGTCATAAACAATTCCTACCGGTCTCTTGATGGAACGATCGGCCATTTGCAATCTCATACTTGTTGGCCTTGGCATTCCTAATCCCGCTTGTTTGTAAATGGCAAGCGGCATTAAGTTAATGCTAGCCCCATTATCATAAAGGGCCCTTGCAAAATCACGCGCCCCGATAGTGCATGGAATAGTAAAGGCTCCCAGGTCTTCTTTCTTTTGAATGGTGGTTGTGACAATAATGGAACTAACCCGGTGAGTCATGTTCACCGCCTCATTCTCGGTGGTCCTCTTCTTGGTGATCAAATCTTTCAAATATTTGGCAAAACCTGGCATCTCTTGAAAAGCTTCCAAGAATGGGATGTTTACCGATAATTGCTTTAGAATGTCATAGAACTTCTCGAGTTTGCTATCATCAACCCTTCTTACAAGTCTTTAAGGAAAAGGAGGAGGAGGTCTAGGAATAGGGGGAAGAATTTTTGGTGTCTCTTTTTCCTTTTCCTTTACCACTTGCCGGTTCTCTTCTTGCACTTGCACATCTTCCGGAGTTTTCTCAATTTCGACAACACTTGGCTCTTCAACCTCAACCCCTTCTCGAACTCTTCTACCTCAACCACTTGTTCACCCCCTCCTTGTAGTACCTTCCCACTCCTAGTAATAATTTCCATGACATGAGAAGTTGGGCCACTCCCACTACCCTTTGGGTTCGCAATTGTGTCACTAGGGAGTGTTCCCTTTTGCTTTGGATTTTGCTCCCTAGAGAGGTCTCTCATTTGCATCTCCAATTTTTGAATGGATGCGGTATGAGAGCCAACAAGCTCGGTCATGTTCCCTTTTGCTTTGGATTTTGCTACCCGTTCAAGCATACTTTCCAACTTAGACTCGCTTGAGGAACCTTGATTTGAATATTGACCCTTTGGGGGAACATAGGGATTTGAACTCCAGTTTGAGAAGTTGTTGTTGTTGTTCCAATTTCCTTGGTTTGAGCCACCTTGTTCATTTCGCCATTGTTGGTGGCCTTGCCCTTGCAGTTTTGGCCTCCATTGATTTTGTGGTCCTTGACCTTGGTATTGTTGCCTTTGATACTCTCCTTGAGAGTTGTTGACATAATTTGCTTCCTCAAAATCCTCATTTGATACGGGTTGCACATCCTCAACCACATTTACCTTTTCGTTTGGCTTTCGGTGAACATCTTTGTCAACACATTAACATTTGTAGCAAGCCCTGCAATCACTTGATCTCTCTCTTGATTTTCCTTGATCATGTTGCTCAAGGAAGGAGAGCCATATGTAATTCCACCTGTGGTGTCCTCGGAATGCCATGCTTGATTATGCTTTGCCATTTTGTCAAGTATTTGTGTCACCCTTACGAGTGATTTGTCCATGAAAGATCCGTCAGCTGCATTCTTGGCAATAAATTGGTTCATCGAATCCAAGCCCATGTAGAATTTCTCCAACAAAATAGAATCCGGGAAACCATGGTTGGGAGACCTCACCATATATAATTTGAAACGATCCCATGCCTCATGTAGATGTTCTCCCGGTACTTGCTTGAAAAGGAAGATTTTATCCCGGAGCTCAGACTTCTTACTTTGCGGGAACCATTTAGACAAGAAGGCTCAAACAAGTTCGGGCCAGGAATGAATGGAGTTTGGGGGAAGATTTTGAAGCCATTTCTTTGCGTCCCCAGCTAGAGAGTACTTGAAGCATCTCAACCTTAGGGCATCATCAGAGACATTGTTCTGCTTATGCATTGCACACACACCCAAGAAGTTAATAAGATGTTGTGTTGGATCATCAGTGGAATTCCTGAAAAACCCCTCCGCTTTGAGCATAAGGATTAAACCGTGTTTCACCTTGAAAGTTGCAGCGCCAACAGCCTGAGGTACAATAGCATTTTTATCCTCAATGTACTCCTCGATATCCGTAAAAGGATTTTCTTCCATTTCTACCTCCACGTCTTCACCATATTCGGACAGGTTTTCCTATCAATACCAAGCAAAACAAGCAAAGTGTAATGGAACAGAATAAGACATACAGTAAAGCACACACTAATTAGTAATTTGAAAACTGTATTCCCCGGCAACGGCGCCAAAATTTGATACACTCAAATTAAACTTTAATAAATAGTGTAAGGCGGTCGATGTCAAATATAATAACCCAACAAGGTTGGGGTCGAATCCCACAGGGAATAGGTGTGTAAAGGTTAATTGACTAGTTTAACTCGACTAAAGTCGTAATTCTATCCAGTTAACCGTAACAAGAGTATGTATTAATGGTAACAAGAATATGAATTGAGTTTCATTTTAGGTGATGGCTAATTGAAATATTGAGAATGTAGATAATTTGATTAAAGAAACCAAGGTTATGTCCCCATTAATGAAGTGTAATGCTACCGGTGTTAATATGATATATTTCCAATGGATGGTCCTTTTGATATGCAAATGATGTCTAAATGACTACCCAATATTTTTCAATAGTTAGGTAGTATTTCCTCTTTATGATTTTTCCAAATATAAAAGAGTTGCAATTAAGAACAATCAATTTATGCCAAATAAAATCCACTTATTCCTAAGCGATTTTATTAAACAAGGTTTAAAGCCTTGAGTCTTTGGTATTTACTTCTACCAAATTCTACCCCACTTTCCCAAACAAAGCAAGAATTTAATGTCACTTGTTAATGTTTGCAACCACCAACAATAAATGAAGAATGAGAAGTTAATAAATATCAACCAACCATTATATATATATTCAATGTTAAACACCCATTAACATAACACCCATTTAGGGTACACAACCTTAGTATTTAAAGTTAGTTACTCATACTAAAATACAAAAGCAAGAGAATATTAAATGGCATAAAGCTTACAAAGTGAAAGATTCTTGACCCAAAAGCTTCCAAAAGAGAGGAATACTAATGCCTTGAATTGTAGCTCTAAAGTCAGACAAGATAGAGCCCACAAAACCAATAAATCTATTTATAGAGGGCCAAAAATCGGGACAAAAATCGGACAAAACTGCCCTTTCAGGTTGAATATGCGACCGCATTTCTGTCGCATAACAAACATGCGGTCCACAATTTTGACATAGCCATCGCAGTTTGTAACCTTAGTTTCACCTTCACCGCATTCATGGTTTGCAGTCCGCATTGTAAAAATGCGACCGCATCTTGCAGCGCATGTTCTTCCTTCAGTAGACTTCATGTTTAGTTTGTGGTTACTTTTGCGGCTCGCAAACAGGTTATGCGATCGCAGATGAGACCACATTTTTGACGTTGAACTTTGCCCAGAAATCTGTTTTGATCTGCGACCTCGGTGTGAAATATGCGGCTCGCATGTGGTTTTGCGATAGCATATCCACATTTGCGATGCCTTTTTGCTCTTTTCTTGTCGTTTTGTGACTTTTTGAATACTTTTCCATGCTCTTAGGTCCTTACGCCTCATACACTACAAAAATACTAAAATTACATAAGTACAAAGGGAAATTGCATTTAAACAAGCTAAAATCTAAGCAATTAGTATCAAATGTGCCGAAATTCTCCGGCACATCAGTTAGTACATATGGAATAATACTATTAATTAAGACTAAACACCCACTCAGTAGAACGAATAACCATACATGGAGAAACAAATCATAGAATGAATGGAAGCCTCAAACAATACCAAGGCATCAAATTAGGAGCAAGATACGTTTTCAAGTAAATTTCATTATTTTAGATTGGGAGATCTTTAGTACCGATATACCACCATGACATTAGCACGGAGTCCGATCACGGCCCAATAGGCTAGGCTGTCTTACCCAAATACATCCAATCATAATACACAATCACTACCAGGCGCGACATGGCCTCCGATCTCGATTCGATCAGCTAGGTCGTCTCACCACAATGGCATGTGGATCGACATCACCCTCCGCTAGCAATCGCCTCACCTCAAATAAGGGGAATAACCTCAACACATCAATCTCATCCCATTTAAGGGGAATATTCTCAGCACATCAATTATGGGATTTGCCCCTCAATCACTCCTACACTAGCACGTGTAATTTCGAGGATAGTTTATTTTTACCTGCCCTTCCTCGGTGACTAACGATACTCCCAAAATTTTTATTATGTAAAAAGGATTTTCAGCTCATTTCACAATTTTTCACATTCCTTTCCATTTCATTGGCACTAGTGGCCACAATGTAATATCATTCTTGGCACGTTGGGCGTATTTTATATTTCATGCTCAGCTCTTTCACTTTCAAGCACCATCATGGTTATCAACAACAAGGCATTTCAAATCAAGACTTTAAGTACGCAGATGAACAATTAAGGGTTTTAAGCAAATTGAGTATTTTCTCACAATTTTGGCATAATAACTTTCATTTGGAACACGACTTGAAGTCATAACGTTTTAACACACCACCCATACTTTCAACACATTCTCACATGATAACATAATATGACAAGGGCATTCGAAACACATTTTGGACATACATCTTTCGACACAAAGCTTATAACAAAGTTAGGCCATCATACTTGAGGCTTACAAGAACATCGTGGGATTCAATTCTAAGAGAGAATTGAATGGGACAAATATTAGTAACAAATTCTATTATTTAGGCAATTAAGGCATTTTATCAAACACCTAGTAGGCATAAATCTCTGAAATTCTTAGCCATAGAATTAGTTCATCCAACTACCACCATTTACCAATAATATATTCCACCGTTATTCTTAAACAATTTATAACTTTCAACATCACATGCATGAACATCCATCCAAACTCAACCTACAAAATTCTATCAAATAATCACCTTTCAATCTCTACAATTGCTAAGTTTTTAGATTGGGAACTTATGGCTTCTAATCAACATCCCATAAGTTCCAATACTTAATTCTTACTCATGTTCCCATAATAAATCCATGCATGTAAGTCTAAGGGTGTAGGATTACCTTTTGGAAGAAATCTTGCAAAACCCGCCCATGAGTTCTTGAAGGACCTTAAGCTGGGGCGCGCCCAGTCTGGCAAAGTGAGCCTCACTTTGCAGTCCACTACATGGAATGGAATACATGATCCGCGCCCGGTTTGGCGAAGCGAGCCCTGCTTCACTGTCCGCCAAAAAAACTAGTGGTCTGTCTTTAGTAATTTTATAAAAACATTTAGTAGGAATGTCCAAATGACGAACAACTTGATGCTTGAAACTAGACTCGAAGGGCTACACTTTAGATGAAAAACTCATGGAAAATATGTTCATATTATGAGTGTTATACACGTTCAAAGGCAGGTATTGTGCAAATTAAGACACCTTTTCCACTTAATATTTCTAACTCATTCCAAACAACTCTTCACACTTACAAACCTCCTTAAAATGTTCCAAAAAACTATCCATATGTATTTTCATGTCAAAATGATGTGGCTATATCCTATAGGTCTCCTTTAGTACTCAAAAACATTATTCCCAATTATCGTTGGTGCACTATAAAGTCTTAATCATTAGAAAAAAAAATTACTGGGCCTTACAATATAATAGTTATGCTAAAAAAGAATATAGTAAGATAATAATATAAATAAACGAAAAGTAATTGTGCATTAATAAAACTTAAAACTGTTAACAAGCACGACTTGATGTCTCGAGTAATTATTTCAAAACAATACACTTAAAAAGTCTTAAATGCCCAAAACCAAATTTAAAAATAATTCATGCTAGTTCTACCAAAGCTACCCAGGTACCCGACGAGCCCGGGATGGTGCTGTAGTCCAGCTCTTGAGAACAGCTCCTTCTTCCACTGTCTGAATGGTAAGATCTTCCTACTACTCCTCCTCCTCCTCTAAGATTGCATTGTAGTCCATATCTTCGTCGTCCAGAAATAGATCCTCATACCAGCCAAAACCTCATCTTCCTCGGATCCCCAAATCATATCATTCTGGCGGAATGTCTGGTGCAGCGGTGGTATGGGTTGTTTGAGTGGATAGTAAGAGCCATACCAGGACGGTATCCAATCCTGATATTCTTGCACTATAAATTCATACTCAAGACCAAAGGTTGTGACAGGATATTATAGTCAAATTGGATCCGTGATTCCTTGAAGCTTTGGACCAAGACATTTTCCTGGTTCCTACCCCAACCACATCAGTATGCTCTCTGTCTTATTGCTCCATCATCAACCCTTCTAAATTGCATTTACTCGCTCAGTGTTGTGGTACGTTTCTCCTCCCAATTTACTCCTATTCTCAATAGCTGGCACAGTATGGTTGGTGTAGCTATTGTTACTTCCAGCTCTGTTAATAATCACCTCTTGATTATTCCACTCGAACTTCACAGCCTAGTGCAGGGTAGAAGCAACTGCCCTAGCTGCGTGTATCCATGGTCGTCCCAATAACAAGTTGTAGGTGGCAGATATATCAAGCACTTGGAATTCCATGGCGAACTAGGTCGGACCCATCTACAGATCAAGGTTGATTTCTCCAATAGTAGCTCTCTAAGACCCATCAAATGCCTTTATGATCATACTTCCCATATGTATCTCATGTAGTCCTTTACCTAGAGTATTTTTCAAAGTAGTGAGGAGGCATATGTTCAAACTCGAACCCCCGTATATCATAACCCTGGCAATGAACTGGTCTTCATATTGCACAGTGATATGCAATGCATTGTTGTGACTCAACCCCTCCTGTGGTAGCTGATCTTCGTGGAAAGTAATCTTGTGGCTCTCTAGTACCTATCCAACCGTATTAGCCATCTCCCCACTAGTGATACCGGTAGGCACATACGCTTCAATTAATACCTTCAACAAGGCATTCTTGTGCGCATCTGAGTTTCGCAACAATGATAAGATGGATATCTTGACGGGAGTCTTGTTCAGGTGATCAACAATGTTGTATTCCCTAGCCTGTACCGTTCTCCAAAGATCATCAGTGCATGTCTCCATGACAAGTGGCTTAGATGTGGTTTCTTTGCTCGTTCCTCCAAGATTCTTGGGAGTATAAACTCTGCTAGTTCTGGTAATTCCTTGTGCAGCACCTCTCCCTTCCGTCTTAGATTTTTCTTTTCTTCTTGCCTCTGTCACATAATCCCATGGAACGACATCTTACTTATAGGACAGTGTCGGAGCTACCATCACAGTGAAGGGCATAGCTACCTCAACCTTAAATAGTGCCTAGGTTTGCACCACAATCACCGAGAGGGTGACAGAAGATGTTTTGGGAGCATCCCCCTCTTGCATAAGTCTGATGCATCCCTCCTGATCCCATTCTTCATCAGCTTCTATCACATTCACTCATTTGCCCCTATGAACAGGAAGAGGGTTATTGCGGACATTCGGCACGGACTCCTTGCATGTATAACTTTAGTGTCAATCAGCGTCTGGATCTTGTCCTTCAACATCCGGCATTCCTCAATGGTATGATCCTTCATGCATGAATGGTAGGCATTAAGTTTTGTTGGGTTTAACCCACTGGGAAGGGTTTTCAACAACAACAATAGGAATGGGGGTGCCATAACCAGCGACTTTAGTCTCTCATATAGTTGGGCTATAGGTTCAGTGATAGGGATGTATTGTCTGGGAACTCTGCAGTCAAAGTTTGGCTGTGGTTGGGGTAGTTTTGGCAGACAGGAGGAGGTGAATGGTAATATGCATGTTAGGCGTTATAGGTATAGTAGGTGGCCGGGTTTTATTGATATTTGGAGGTGAGGGTTGCTATGTGGGTGGAGGTGTTTGGGCTACCATCAGGGCACCCACTTCTTTCTTCTTTGAGATACCTCCTGATTGCAAGGCATTATTGGTGGCTTGCAGTGCCTCAAAGTTGGTTATCGTACCGCTCTTGATTCCTTTTTCTATCCTTTTTCCCAACGTGATGATGTCTGAGAACTTGTGATTCTCCATAACCATCAATCTTTCATAGTACCGCGGATCCTGGGCTCTGACAAAGAACTTGTTCATTTGTTCTTCTTCTAGTGGCAGTGTCACCTTGGCAGCTTCTGATCTCCAACGAGTAGCATATTTGCGAAAGGTTTATGTTATCTTCTTCTTGACGTTATGGATATAGAAAATATCTAGCATGTTCTCAGCGCTGAACCTGAATCTATCCATAAAACCGGATGCCATGCTTACCCAATTCACTCACTTATTCGAATTCTGGCTAATATACCAAGATAAGGCATCACTTGTAAGATTTCGCATGAACAGTTTCATGCGGATTTGCTCATTCTTGCCCACTCCTACAAGTTTGTCATAGTAGGTTCTCAAATTCACCTTAGGATCACTAGTTCCATCAAACATCTCAAACATAGGATATTTGTAACCCTCTAGCAGATCTACATCTGGTTGGATACACAAGTCTTCATAGTTCAAACCTTTAACACCATTTCCGCCTTCAACACTCTGGGCTCTCCCTGTTAGTTACTTGAGTTCCTCTACCATGTTTTGGATGAACAGGTCTCTCTCGGTCTGTTCAGGTATGTATAGGGTTTGTTGCAGGTCCACGTATATTAGGTTGCCTTGGTGTGTTCCTGTGACTTGGGTATATGGGTGTTCATTGATTGAGGTTTGAGAGGGCTCGTGGCTAAGGTCTGGTGCATTTTGGGGAGTATGATAAGTGGCGATTTGCAGGTGCGGGGTTGGCTAATGGTGGTATTGTTGAGGGGTTTGTATTAGTGGGGGGTTAAGGTTTTGAGGGGGTGCGGGATTGTGATACTTGTGCGTTGCGGGAGGATTTTGTGGAGCTATCGGTGTTGGATTTTGGGCCTGGGTGTTCTTTAGTTGTGTATGGTTCGAAGTGGTTGTGTTTGCCAGTTGATGTCTGGAACATTTAGAGTAAGGGAGAGGTCTGCAAGATTTCGGACCTTCTCAAGCTCAACTTGCAGCTCCAAGATTCTGTGTTCCAAATGTAGGACCAACTCCTTCTATCATGGCATACTTCTTCCATCTGAGGTTTCGACATTGCCTGCCATGGTAGCATTGTCTTTTATTTTACCACATAGATCATCCATCTTCCCTTTGCCTTTGCCTTTGCTTTATAGGTTACTAGGTGGAGAAGGAGGTGGAGGACCTCTGGATCTGGTGTGGTATCCTGATAATGCCAGAATGCACGAACCAACCTTTGGGAATGGGAGTAATCAAAAGAAAGAAACAACAGGTAACCGAGTTAGTAAGACGGAGTAAAAGAGTGTTTGCAATATTTAAGCAGGTATAACATAAGGTCATGCAATAATTTGCATCCTAATTTGGGGACCTCATTGTGCCTGAGGTAGGCCTAAGCGACACACATACTTGGAGAAAATTCATGCCAACGTTGCCTCATTCAATTAATGAAAAAATAAGTTGAATCAATCTTTCACTAAATCGAAATAATAATTATGACGTCACTAATAACATTAAGCATTTTTACATCAAAATCTAACAAAATCTAATCTATAATGCAGTAAAGAACATTATCTCCTAGTCTACTTGCTCCCCAAAGGACTTTCTCCATGCTTGGCTCTTTTGACTCCATCAATAACATTTCCCATATCGCACATGTCGACTAGCAAGTAAGCCATTGCTAGCTTCCCCTTCATCATGGTCCATGCCTTGACAATCCTAAAGCCTCTTTCTCATCTTCTCCTCTAGCTCCTCAGTCCTTGCTCTAGATGCTCTAACCTCTCTGTCAACTTATTTGCAATCTCCTTCCATTCTCGGATCACCTCTATGTCCACATTATGTCGTTCCAGATGCTTACCTTCAGATTCGAACAATCTTTTACGTAGCCTCTTGTAATTCAACTGTGCCTCAGCCACCTCATATATGATCCTATCTTTTAGATTGACCCCCGATTTGACATCTCCAATTATGCCATCTTCCAACCATGAGAGATACTAGTACATATGACCTGTGTGATACCTGCCTGGCTCAATAGTCTCTCCCTCCATGATGATCTTTTGGTTCCACATGTGTTGGGCTTCAAACTTGAATGGGATGGTGTCTCTTTTGAAGTCTGCTTTATACTGAACCATGTTAGAAACTCGAGGTATCACTTGTTTCCTCCGAACTTGCCTCATTACCCTTATAGGAGCGTAAGTGTAGATGCCTCGCAGCCTGGTCAATACTAAGTGAGTGGTTCCTTTAGACCTGATAATGAACTCGCTACTAAAAACCACTCAAACATACAATGCACTTGCTCATCTATCAGATTACTGAAGAAACGCACCTAGCCTACAACATTTCTAGTCTTTGCAAACCTGTCTGGAATAAATGTCATCTTCTTTGGATAATGACTGGCTATATACTCATACAGTGGCCTGTGTGGGGCTCCAAGAGATACTCACCCCTCGAAAAGTGTTCCAGCAGCCAAACTTGTAGCAAGAGATTACAACGTCCAAACCCATGCTTGCACCGATCTAGAGCACGGTACATCTCAGCTAAGATCATGGGGATGATAGTGTATTTCTACCCCTTGATACCCTCCACTATGGTCCTGACGACCATGGCTAAGCGAGTACGAATTTTCCCCCCCTTGCATAGGAAATATCAACAAACAAACCCACGAAACAGACTATTAGAACATAGACTCAGCGGTGCACCCATCCCAAAGAGGTAACGGCTAGCTCCTAATGATGCAAACGAAATGATTTGCTAGGCCCATACCGCTCATATAGAAATGCAAAGGGGATGTATGATTTCTTCAGGCAGACTAGTTCGTCGTTCTTCTTAAAATCCAGCATCTTCAGAAACCTGCGTAGGGTGCGATTTTCTAGCACCAATAGACTCGGACTATCCCACGGTAACTTGGTGAAGCCCCCTATTTTCTAGGAGAGGAGTCATTTCTATATTGCCAAATCGAAAAACAGTTCTCTTTTTATCCCAGAACATGGTGGCTGCCTCAATTAGTCCCATGTTGGGTTGATTATTCAGCAATGATGGCCAGTTACCCAGTACTCTCCCCACATGATTTCTGTCACATGGTGCAAGGTCGTTCCCCCAATCAATTAGCAGAGGCGAAATATTCTGGACCATACCAAACCTGGGGATTTCATGCTTCATTTTCTGCAAACAAATAAAAGTTAGCCCTTTTCCCTTTTAGATTCAACTATTTTCACAATAATGGTCAACATGTTGACACGTTTTCTCCAAGTAATGCACATAATATGATGGTTTCCTTTGGGATTATGGAAATCCCGTTGGGCTTTGACAAGGTTATCTAAGCGGGGTGATGCTTCAATGACGTTTGAATCCATACTAGGTTTAGCATGATGCATGTACATTTCAAATCGGAGTGTGGTTTCTAGAAAGGTCTAGACTCGTACTCTCAAGTGGACAACTTGAGAGGGAAAGGTAAGGGACCATCGACTGCACCGTTGATCGACTAGTCTACCGGTAATAAGCCTTTCCGATTTAAAAGGGTGTTTTTACGAAAGTGCAGACACTCATCTAACGTCGCTATGTTGATAATAAGCACGAGCGGAGTATGTTGTTGAAAGCATGCTTCATGCAAAACTAGTAACATGTTGCCAGATATTTTGATGAAAGAGCGTAAAAACAGTAAATAATATGAACAAGAGAAAGAAAAGAAGAAAAAAAAGGAAAGACAAAAAGGAGAAGTCGGTTTAAATAATCCATTAACCCACATAAGCCAACTTCATTATGGTAAGAGCCTAAGTATATCCCAAGCAGAGTCTCCATGTTGTCGTATCCCTTTTTCTCGCGAAAGCGGGTTTCGACATGTGACAACTCTGCTAAATGGGTGTTAAAAGAGAAGAGTCGCCACCTAATGATTTTTAAGGTGCATTACGCCACTATTTGCAAATAACTTTATTTAACTAGCCTACGTCACCAAAGATCAGGTAAAGGCTCAAATTACCTCAAAGAGAAGGTGTCACGCACTCTTCGAGGTCCACAACTGTGGGTCGCGGCCGAAATTTACGCTCTGTGATATTATTGGATTATAATTGTCCTCTATGATCATATAAGTGAAGGAAGTCAAGGAATTTAAAGGTTCTACTATAACATAAACAAGTGTAAAGAAAATCGCACTTGAATTAAACTATAGAAATAATCAGAACAAGTCTTTAGATGTTACAGGATAGAACTTAATTATTCTAAGTTCAATAGACGCAGTACGAACAATAAACATATTGTCGCGCTCCATTTTTTCGCAAAAACGGGTTTTGATATGTGAAAATTCTTTTAAATGGGTATTAAAAGAGAAGAGTTGCCACCTAACGATTTTAAGGTGCGTTAGGGCACCTATTTGCAAATAACTCTGTTTAATTAGTCCATGTCATCAAAGATTGGATAAAGGCTCAAATTACCTCAAGGAGAAAGTGTTAGGCACTCTTCTAGGTCCACAACTTTGGGTCCCGGCCGAAGTTTATGCTTTGTGGGATTATCAGATTACAATTGTCCTAAGTGATCATACAAGTGATGGAAGACAAGGAATTTAAAGGTTCTATTATGAACAAATCTAAAGACAATCAGACAACAATTAAACTATATAGATAATTCGTACAAGTCCTTATAGGTTACAAGGTACAACTTAATTATTCTAAATTCAATGACTAAGTGCGGACAATAAACGTATAAAGGAGGGGGGTCCTAAGTTTGTAGCCTAAAGGATCACCCCATGCAACATAAATAATACTTCGCAACTCCCTTACAGTAGGATTGCTCATATTATTCAGTGGGCACAGACTATTATCTCCTGCTACCCGATTACTATGTTAAAGTTGTTTACCTAAAGTGCTCTAATTCAATTATAGGTCGTGTCATATGCGTGCAATACCTATCCCATGCCTATGGTCCAGGAGGCTTTGGATCTACTATTTGGGTGGTTCTAGACTTTACTTAGGATGCTCAAAATAATAATATTAAACGCACATTCAAAACATATAGGACGTCACATAAGGACAACGAATGGCTCAAGTTAGCCTCGACACATAGCAATAAAATTACGTGGGCAGATTAGGCAGTAGACAATTTCAGGCACAGTAGCAAGAGCACCCGCACGAGCTGCTGCAGAAGAGCCACCATTTGTTCTAGTTGGAGGGCAAGCAGCTAAGACGCCTGTTACTACACCAGCTTTCCAGGAAACTCTCGCCTAATTTCTAAGCATGTTCAACACCTTGGCTCAAGCAGGAATGATACCACTTGCTCCTGCCACATCTCAGGCCAGGGGAGGAGCACAGACTCCCACCGCCTGTACCCCAGAACAGCGGGTCCAGGTCGACCAGGTTCCAGAGGTCATATAAAAGCAGCTGGTAGCCCCGGTTCATCCAGAGGTTAGGGAAGCAGTTTTTGAGGAGGAGCGGCTAAGGCTCGAGAGGTACAAGAAGTACCACCCTCCTACTTTCAGTGTCTTGAGGAGTGCCACTGTATCCTCCATACTATGGGTGTCGCGGAGTCTAGTGGGGTTTCTTTCACCACGTTCCAACTTAGAGGAACGGCCTATAAGTGATGGCAAGCATATGAGTTGGGTAGTCCGGCCAAGGCAACTTCACTCACTTGGACTCAGTTCTCAGATATGTTCTTGAGGGAGTATGTCCCCAGAGCCTCAGAGCGCAGAGTTTGAGCAGTTGCACCCTATGACCGTGTCAGAGTATGTGATCTGGTTTAGTGATTTTGTCTGACATACACCAGCCTTGGTTACAACTATTCGGGAGCGAGTTCGTCGATTTATTAAGGGGATCAACCCCAGTATCATATTTAGCATGGCCCGAGAGCCAGAGATGGACATCAAATACCAGAAGGTGGTGGGGATCGCTAGCAGATTGGAGGTTATGCTGACTTAGGAGAGAGAGGAACTGGAGGCCAAGAGGTTCGAGAGTCTAGCACATATAGTGGTACTCGTGCCCCAGCTGCAGCTCGTCAGGGTAGGGGCTGTGGGAGTTGCCCTATTCATTCAGCACTTCTAGCCGCCAGCAGTACTCCGGCCACTCCTAAGACCCAGCCTCCCTATTATGCACCGCCATTGTCTAGCATACCTCCTGCACGGGGTTCTTTCAACGGTCAGTCTAGCCGATCAGGCACGACCAAGTCACAGCAGCCACGTCCTCTGAGAGCTTGTTTTGAGTGTGTTGACACTCGTCATATGGTGAGGGATTACCCTAGACTCAGGAGGGGTGCACCTCCACAGACTACTCAGGTACCGTGTGCTCCACCGAGTCCTCAGGCTATGGTTACAGCACTAGCTACCACTCCACCTGCATAGCCAGCTCGAGGTGGAGGTTGGACAAGTAGAGGACGGAGGTAGTTGCATCCGATTCTGTCATCATAAGTATTATTCTGGTCTGTCATAGAGATGCATCAGTCTTATTTGATCCAGGCTCCACTTATTCCTATGTGTCATCTTATTTTGTTCCGTGATTGGGTGTATCCTGTGATTCTTTGAGTTCTCCTGTCTACGTGTCTACACCCGTGGGTGATTCTAGTGTTGTTGACCATGTGTATCAGTCGTGTTTGGTTGTTCTTTGTGGTTTTGAGACTAGAGCTGATTTATTATTGCTCAGTATGGTGCACTTCGATGTTATTTTGGGCATAAACTGGTTGTCTCCCTATCACGCTATCCTTGAATGTCACACCAAGACGGTGACGTTGGCTATGCCAGGTCTACCGCCGCTAGAGTGGAGAGGTACCTTAGATTATGTTCCTAGTAGGGTTGTCTCATTTCTAAAGTCTTAGTGGATGTTGAGAAGGGGTGTGATGCCTATCTGGCATATGTGAGTGATGTTAGTGCTGGCACTCCCACCATCGAGTCAGTTCCGGTAGTGAGGGATTATCCAGACGTATTTCTGGCGGATCTTCCGGGCATGCCGCCCGATAGAGATATCGACTTTGCTATTGATTTGTTGCCGAGCACACAGCACATTTGTATTCCACCCTATCGTATGGCCCCAGCAGAGTTGAAGGAGTTAAAGAAACAGTTGCAAGAGTTGCTCGATAAGGGCTTCATTCGGGCCCAGTGTGTCACCTTGGGGTGATCTTATCTTGTTTGTAAAGAAGAAGGATGGTTCTATGCGAATGTGTATTGATTATCGCCAGTTGAACAAGGTTACAATGAATAACATGTATCCATTACCACATATTGATGACCTATTTGATCAGCTTTAGGGTGCCAGAGTGTTTTCTAAGATTGACTTGCGTTCCCGCTATCATCAATTGATTCGGGAGCCAAATATCCGAAGACTCTTTCAGGACTCGGTATGGTCATTATGAGTTCCTTGTGATATCTTTTTGGCTGACCAACGCCCCAGCACCATTCATGCACTTGATGAATAGTGCATTTCAACCCTATCATGACTCTTTCATCGTTGTGTTTATTGACTACATTCTGGTCAGAGAATCATGAGCAGTACCTGAGGACTGTGTTTCAGACCTTGAGAGAAAAGAAGTAGTATGCAAAATTTTTGAAGTGTGAATTCTTGCTAGATTCAGTGGCATTTTTGGGTCATGTAGTATCGAGTGAGGGGATCAAGGTAGATCTGAAAAAGATTGAAGTAGTGCAGAGGTTGCCCAGACCATCCTCAGCTACGGAGATCTGGAGTTTTCTTGGCTTGCTGGGGTATTACCGCGATTTGTAGAGGGTTTCTCGTCTATTGCAGCACCTATGGCCAGATCGACCCAGAAGGGTGCTCCATTCAGGTTGACCAAGGAGTGTGAGGAGTGCTTTCAAAAGCTAAAGACTGCTTTGACTATAGCTCCAGTGGTGGTATTGCCTACTGGTTCAGGGTACTATACGGTGTATTGTGATGCGTCGTGCATTGGCCTTGGCGCGGTGTTGATGTAGGACGGTAGGATGATTGCCTATGCGTCTAGACAGCTGAAGGTGCATGAGAAGATCTATCATATCCACGACCTCGAGTTAGCAGCTATTGTTCATGCTTTGAAGATTTTGCGGCACTACTTGTATGGTGTCCCTTGTGAGGTCTATACCGATCACCAGAGTCTACAGCATCTATTTAAACAGAAGGATCTTAAATTGCAGCAGTGGAGGTGGTTGGAGGTTCTTAAGGATTATGAAATCACCATTCTCTATTATCCTGGAAAGGTCAATGTGGTGGTCGATTCCTTGAGTCTCAAGGAAGAGAGTTTCGGCAGTTTAGCATATATACTAGTAGCAGAGAGGCCGTTAGCCTTGGATGTCCAGGCCTTGGCCAACCAGTTTGTCAGATTGGATGTTTCCGAGCCGAGTAGAGTTTTGGCTTGTGTCGTTTCTCAGTCTTCCCTTTATGATCGTATCAGAGAGTGTCAGTATGAGGACCCACACCTGCTTGTCCTTAACGACACGATTCAGCACGGTGATGCCAAGGAAGTCACTATTGGAGAGGACAGTGTATTTCGGATGCAAGGCAGGCTATGTGTGTCCAATATAGATGGTTTGCCTTAGTTGATTCTCTAAGAGGCTCACAGTTCGCGGTACTCCATTCATAGTGGAGTATGTAGCTTGGTGCCTAAATTGTCGGCAGGTAAAGTACGAGCATCAACGGCTAGATGGATTGCTTAAGAAGATAGAGATTACGGAGTTGAAATGGGAGCGGATCACTATGGATTTCGTTGTTGGTCTCCCACTGACTTAGAGGAAGTTCGATGCAGTTTGGGTAATTGTGGATAAATTGACCAAGTAATCTCATTTCATTCCTATGGTTGCTACTTACTCTTCGGAGCAGCTGACTCAGGTTTACATTCGCGTGATTGTCAAGCTTCATGGCATACCGGTATCTATCATCTCTAACTAGGGTACGCAGTTTACATCGCGGTTCTGGAGAGTCGTACAACATGAGTTGGGTAGTCGGTGGAGTTTATATAGCATTTCACCCTCAGACGGACGGACAGCCCGAGCACACTATTCAGATATTGGAGGATATGTTTCGTGCGTGTGTGATGGATTTTTGGGGGTTCTTGTGATAAGTTCTTTCCACTTGCGGAGTTTGAACAATAGTTATCAATCGAGCATTCAGATGGCACCATATGAGGTTCTATATGGTGGGCGGTGCCAGTTCCTCATGGGTTGGTTCGAGCCGGGTGAGGCTACACTATTGGGTACAGACTTGGTTCTGAATGCCTTGAAAAATGTTAAATTGATTCAGGATCGAATTTGTACAGCC
The DNA here is from genome assembly GCA_002018475.1 of Nicotiana obtusifolia. Lineage (NCBI taxonomy): Eukaryota > Viridiplantae > Streptophyta > Magnoliopsida > Solanales > Solanaceae > Nicotiana > Nicotiana obtusifolia. The sequence goes on from MCJB01050275.1 coordinate 278,594, forward strand.
CAATCCAGGTAGAAGAGTTATGTGGATCGGAAGGTTAGCGACGTTGCGTTCATCGTTGGGGAGCGGACCTTGCTCCGAGTTTCTCCCTTCGTGTATCTCCCTTAAGATGTATTTGGTGTCACCGGGTCCAAGACATATGGCGAGAGGACCTCCGAATGTTCTTCTGTATAACGTTCCGTCCTCGGACAAGCAAAATCGGGCTGGCTTTGTGCGTAACACCCTTGATTCTTTGGGATCCGATGGCAATTTACTTGAACTAAGATATTCCACGTATTTATTTCTCCAATCCCAGGTCAAGCTTGTTGAGTTGATTTCAGCATGGCCTTTTTCCACCACCGACCTCAATAATTGCACGACCTTTTCAGAATCAATTTCTTCATCCTCGACCGATGATCCTAAATCGGCCTCACTATTTTGCTCCCGTGGTATGTGCTGTAGGGTCCATTCTTTAAACCTGTGTAGCGTGACCTAAAACTTCTCACATACCTTTGCATACGCCCCTCTCTGAACTTGCAATCATAGCCTCATATTCTTCTTCATTGTTAGTCAATGTTACAGTCTTAATAGACTGTCGAATCGTATTCCCGGTTGGAGGTTTGAGTACGATACCAAGCCCCGATCCCTTCGAATTAGAGGAGAAGTCTGTGAACAAGGTCCACACTCCCGAAGGAGTCCCCGATTTGGTCATCATCTCTCTCGACCTCGGGGATATGCGACGGCGTTAAGTCGGTGACAAAATCTGCTAGTTGGCCGATATTCAATATCGAGGTTCGAGGCCGATATTCAATATCGTATCTGCTTATTTTTATGGCCCACTTGGCCAATCGACCTGATAGCTCAGGTTTGTGCATAATGTTCCTAAGTGGATAAGTTGTCACTACACATATGGGGTGACATTGGAAGTAGAGAGGCACTCAATAACGCGAGTGCTAATTTTTCCAAAGGTGGGTACCTAATTTTGGCCTCACCTAGTGTTCTACTGATGTAGTAAATAGGGAGTTGCGTACCTTGTTCTTCTCGGACCACGACCCCGCTCACCGCTATTTCTGAAATAGTAAGGTAAAGGTATAACTGCTCACCCGCTTTTGGCGTATGCAGCAAAGGTGGGCTAGAGAGGTACCTTTTAAGCTCTTCTAATGCATGTTGGCATTCTGGTCCCCATGAGAATTCGTTCTTCTTTTTCAACAAGTTAAAGAACTGATGGCTCCTGTCGGATAACCTCGATATAAATCGGCCTAGGGCTGCTATCCGACCTGTCAGTTTCTGCACAGCTTTCACACTGTCTACGATCGTTATGTCTTCGATGGCTTTGATTTTGTCGAGGTTGATTTCTATCCCCCGGTTCGAGACCATAAAGCCAAGGAATTCCCAAACCTACTCCGAATGCACACTTCTCTGGGTTTAACTTCATGTTGTACCTTTTTAGGACGTCGAATGTTTCCTGCTAATGACTCAAATGGTCCTCTGCTCACAAGGACTTAACTAACATGTCATCAATATAAACCTCCATTGTTACTCCTAGTTGTTTTTCGAACATCTTATTTACTAGGCGTTGGTAGGTAGCCCCCGCGTTTTTCAGCCCAAAAGGCATCACGTTATAGCAGTAAGTGCCATACTTAGTTATGAAGGATGTCTTTTCTTGATCATCCTTATCCATTTGTATCTGGTTGTAACCAGAGTAGGCATCGAGAAAACTAAGAGTCTCGTGGCCAGCGGTAGCATCGATCATGCAATCGATGTTGGGCAAGGGAAAGGAGTCTTTGGGGCACGCCTTGTTTAGATCTTTATAATCTATCCACATCCTAAGCTTATTTCCCTTCTTAGGAACTACAACTACATTTGCTAGCCATTCCGGGTACTTAACTTCCTGAATGGATCCTATATTCAAAAGTTTAGTTACCTCGTCCTTGATGAATGCTTGCTTGCTTTCGGATTAAGCCTCCTCTTTTGCTTGACCGGCCGAAATTTTAGGTCAATGCTCAGTTTGTGAGTTGTAATTTTAGAGCAAAATCTGCTCGAGTTCTTCGACCGTCGATTTGGTCGCATCAGACTCGTCGGGACCGATAAATGACCGAGGAACCCCGTAATTGTCAACTTCGAGTTGATCCTGCTCACCCTCGTTTGTTAAAGGTGGTGTCTGTGATTGCTATTGGGCCTTCTGGGAAGATGCGGTCGATTTTGGCATTGTCTCTTCCACTGCGAACATTTCCCTCGTGGCATGTTGTTCTTCGTAAACGGTTACGACCCCATTAGCCGATGGGAATTTCAACATCTGATGTAATGTTGAAGGTACAGCCCCAATGTCATGAATCCAAGGCCTTCCGAGCAAGGCATTGTATCTCAAGTCGCCCTCGATCACACAAAACTTCGTTGCCCGAACAGTACCGGGGGTGTTCACCATCAGTGTTATTTCCCCTTTGGTTGTTTCACATGCCATGTTGAAATCATTGAGGATCCGTACTTCGGGGATGATCTGGTTTGTCAAACCGAGCTGCTCGACGACCCATGACAGAATTATATTAGCTGAACTACCGGGGTCAACAAGCACGTGCTTCACCCGGGTTTTGTGTACGAGCATCGATATCGCCAAGGCATCGTTATGGGGCTGTACAACTCCTTCTGCATCTTTATCGCCGAAGCATAAGGCTCCTTCTACCGCATAATCCCAAGTACGTTTTTCTCGGGTGATAAATATTTTAGTACGCTTCAACACCGGGCCTTGGGGTGCATCTACCCCTCCGATTATCATGTTGATCGTGTGCTAAGGTTATTCTTGATTTGTTGGCCTGTTTCTGTTCCCGTAATGGTTTTTGGCCCGGTCGCTTAAAAATTCCCAGAGGTGCCCGTTTTCGAGCAACCGAGCTACCTCCTCCCTCAGCTGCCGGCAATCTTCCGTCTTATGTCCATGTGTACCATGGTACTTACATATTAAGTTGGGGTCTCTTTTGGCTGGGTCCAATTGTAGCGGCTGAGGCCATTTGGTATCTTTAATGCGACCAATGGCAGATACGAGAGTCGCTAAATCGATGTTGAAGTTGTACTCGGACAGTCGGGGCACTTCTCGTTGATTAGAGGCTCTTTCGAAGTTATTTCTTGGCAACGGTTCTCGGTTCCTTTGGTTAGGATCGTTCCTTCTCTCCTGTCTCGGGGACCTTTGTCTTCCCGGGATGGCTCTTCGATCGCCACGGTACGGTCGATGTCTGTCTCTGTTCAACCTTGGCTCTCGATAATTATCTCTTAGGGTCCGATCATGAGTTTTGATAGGATAAGCGGATCCCGAGGGGACTCCGAGCTGATCATCTTCGACCCTGATCTTTGATTGATATCGATTGTGTATGTCCGCCCAAGTGGTAGCCAGGTATTCGATCAAGCTCTACTTGAGCTGTTGAGAAGTCGTTGAACTTCGGGCATTGAGCCCTTGAGTGAAAGCTTGTACGGCCCAATCATCGGTGACCGGTGGTAGGTCCATTCGCTCCATTTGAAAGTGAGATACAAACTCTCTCAACGTCTTGTTATCTCTTTGCCTGACTTTGAATAAGTCTGACTTCCGTGTCTCGACTTTAATGGCACCTGCATGAGCTTTGATGAAGGTGTCTGCAAGCATGGCAAAGGAGTCGATGGAATTCGGGGGCAAGTTGTGGTACCAAGCCATTGCTCCTTTTGACAAGGTCTCCCCGAATTTTTTCAGAAGAACGGATTCAATCTCGTCATCTTCGAGATCGTTCCCCTTTATGCCGCATGTGTACGCCATTACGTGTTCATTCGGATTAGATGTCCCGTTGTACTTGGGGATTTCTAGCATGCGGAACTTTTTTGGTATAGGTTTTGGGGCAGCGCTTGACGGGAAAGGCTTTTGTACGAATTTCTTTGAGTCCAAGCCTTTCAACACCGGGGATGCTCTTGGAATCTGGTCCACCCTCGAGTTATATGTTTCTACTTTCTTGTCGTTGGCTTTAATCTTCTTTTCGCCCGATTCGACTCGCTTGGTCAGCTCCTCGAGCATCTTCATGATTCCAGAATTATCCCCGATCCGCTTTCATCCGGCTACGCCGCAGTCAGTTCATTTTCGGGAACAACTCCTCGAGAAGAACCGGCTTCGACCCTGTCCGAAACCTGACTGCGACTTTGCAATTGGGCGATGGCTGCTTGCTGGGCTTGTAGCATGTCGAATATCATTTTGAGACTGATTCCGTCCCCTTCATTATTTTGAGTTCTTGAACGGTGTTCTCTCTGAACACTGTTCGACGGACCAGAAGTCTGATCCACATCGACCGCCATTTGAGAGTTGGCATCGGTTGGAACCTCATTACCGAGCATCACATTGTTTTTTTTCGCCCTAGTGGTCGAACTCGTCGTTCATGGACTGTGAGTGCGACATTACTATATTATATCCTGAAAACAAAAGATTCTGCAAAGAACAAGCATAAAATAGTGTGTGACAGAAATTTTTATCAAGCGTTCACTATTATCCTTAGCCCCACGGTGGGCGCCAAACTGTTTACTCTAAAGTACGAGTAACAATTGAATTTGTACGTGGTATTAGCCTGATACAATTTAAGAATGAGCGATAAATAAAGGCTGATTTAAGTAAGCGAGAGAATAAACAAACCACCAAGGTTGAGTGATTTTGCTGTAACGGAATGAGCAATAAAGAAAAATAAATGGTTTAAGAAGAAGATAGCCAAAAAATGATAACTATATTGCTGATTGTATCCTGTCCCATTATACAATAGAATTGAGTTCTTTTTATAGAAGGGGAAAAAGGAATTCTATATAAGGTAAAAGACCTAATTACAAGGTATAATATCCCTAAAAGTACTGGGTTCAATGTCCTTGATGATTTGGGCCGTGATTCCCGCCGAGATAGTTGCATACCACGAGATTTTCGGCCCTTCTATTACGCGAATCGGATATTTTTACCATAAGATGTTTCTACCCAGACCGGTCGTGACCGCCTCATCTCGAACATTATGATCTCGAACTTTCAATCGATGATACCCGACCTCGAACTCCCCTTCTCGAAGTGCTGGTCTCGATCCACAATAGAACGACCTCGAATTGCACCCAAGACCGATGTTTCTTATGTGCTTGATTGCATCCGACCCAATACAGTATGCGAAATTACACTCAGATCAGGTAGGACAAGATTTTAACTCCTATATTTGGTACATTTAGCTCTTCCTCCAGATAGATAGGACTCCATCTTTAAATATGAGAATGAGAAAAAACTTTAATCCCGACGGACGTGAGTGTTTGTAGTCTTGGGATTAGTCTCCCACTAGATTAGCAAGGAAAATGTTATGTTTACCCCTTATCAATGAGAGGCTAGAGATACTTTTGATATATACTAATACATTTTATTCTCTCTATAACAATATTTTTATATAATAATCATTTATTATAAAAGTCAAGTTTTCCTCAAAACTGATTTTTGAAGTTATATTTTACCTCTCTATAACAATTTTTTGCCTATAACTGAAACAACAGTATTTATAGCAGAACCCTCTTTATAAAATTACCCATCTATTACAGCCATATAGAATCTTTAAGATTACTAATAATAATTCTAAATATATTCATACAATCATTTCCATTAAAAAAATTTCTATCTTACATAAGATATAAGATTTGAATATTTGCACATGATATCTTTTTCATTGGACAAATTTAAAAAAATATTTAGATGAAAATTTTAATCGTTAAGCTCTTAGATTGTCTTCAAGTAAAAACTATTGGATACCTTTTTGCTTAAAATTTGGACACGAACCCTCACCAATTCAACCGTTATATCGCTAGTAAGAGAATAGAATCTATAAAACAAGCTACAATTAAGAAGTTCATCCATCAATCTTAAAAGAATTTATTTTTCAAGGTAGCTTTAAAATATCTGCCTTAGAGGTTAAATCTTTATACACTTAGTTATGAATTTATTAATAATGTATTAGCTTTCTTCAATATTTAACTAGTGAAATATGCATATCTTTTGAGATTTTAAATGATAAATTTTCTTATCTTTTATATGTAACAATAAAAACAGAAAAATAATCAATTTTTGGATAATTTTTATCTATTGCAGCCAAAAAATATTAAAGGTCAAATGTTGTTATAAATATTTAACAACCATTCATTGTAAAAGCCAACAAATTTCAAAACAAACGAGGCTATTATAGAGAAGATTGACTGTATTATCTATTTTCTAGGTCTTGACCCAAAATGGGAAGAATCAAGAACTTTACACATTTAGAGAAATACAATTTACTTAAAATAAAAATTTACACATGGTAAATAAAAAGATGTCGCATTTCCACCATCGGGTGTTATTAGAGTTGCAACGGCATCTACGTGTCGAAATCTACACCAAACACAAACTTGTGAAACTCAAAATTTTCTATGAGAATCAAAATTAATAAATAATAAATCCTTTTTTTTTAACCCTCTAAACAAGAGGGATGATCTCCTACGAACTGTTTGACAAAAAAGTATAACTTTCGATTAAACTATTAAATTTACGTAATAATGGAAAAAACCTAGTTAAAGATAATAAGTCTGGATGCGAATCTTAAAAACGTGCGTGAGATGGGACAAATCCAGTGAAATATTGTCAATGATAGGCACAAAATGTTCATAAAGAATGAGCAATAATGGAGGTGTAACTAGCAATAAATAACAATAAATGATATTTAAGTAAATAAGAGGAATGATTTACTGAATAAAGGGTGGATTAGACGAATGTTCCTTCTGAAAATGATGAATGACACATAAATTCAAGGTTTGTTTAAACTATTCTCGGAGCTGGTGGAAATGTGTGGGATAATATGGGCAAGAATCTTAATAAAAAGGTAATTTTTGTATCTTTACAAGAGAGAGGGAATCTTCCTCTGGAAAGTGTTCTTGTCCATTGAATATTACATACCTTTTTCCTCTCCCCCCCCCCCCCCCC